>LPNX010219869.1:132986-165172 GCA_001517045.1 Pseudotsuga menziesii
GATCGTGACTTCTAAAACTTATCCTCTCCTTTAAGTAAGTTGTCGGAATCTGCTGTTGGAAAAAATCAATCAATACCTCACTGGGCTTACAACGTCGCTTGGGCAATTCATGATCATGGCGAACCCAAAAGAGCCATGATCTGGAATTTTAGGGAGACGGGTATAAGGATCCAATTTTCTCTTAATACGTGTGTTCCAGTCATTCTTTATCTGGTTATCTGTTCGCCCAGGAAATCTGCTTGCGGTCAAAGACCACCTGAACAATGCATAAATGAATCAATATTCGTGCCTGCAGCTGTTGTCCAAATATGACTGCCACGCCTGCAATCAAGGGCGTTTTTTTACGGAGTAAGCTATTTTCCCGACCATTTGGACTGGCCCATCTGACAACGCCGTAGGATGATAGTTTACTCGGTTACTTTTCCGTGAGACCAAGAACAACCAATTTCAATACCTACTTTTACACCAACTGTCCTCTCGAATTCATCTATAAATTTAATCATGAAATTTTTTGTTTTTTAAATACAAGTTAAAAATTGTAAGTTTTGATTGGAATTTTTATGAAAATTGCAAATGCATGTTTAGAACTGTATAATTTTAGTCAACTCCATAAAAATAACTGGAAAGGTCTAAAACTTGGAAAGTTTTACCAACTTCCTTGTAACAATTAATCAACTCCTTTGTTTGTTTTATGGAACCCGAATCCAGGTTTAAACCTTAGATTCTTTATCCTTCATGATCACGGAGATTTCATGCTAACGGAGGTTAAAGTTTTAAACTAGCATACACAGAACATTGGCGTTATTAAATCCATAAAAATTGAATTTCAAATTAAAAGTTTTTAGAACACAATTTCAGATTAAGTTTAGATCGCTTCAGTTCAATTTGATTTGGTAAATTAGTATTTTTCATTATTGCATTATAAGGGAGTGTAATAATAGTTTGTTGTAGAATTGATCTGCAATAAAAATGCAAGAAAAGAAGCAAAATCTGTTGTTCTTGGTCTCACTGTCAGAGAAAGATAACTAAATAATCTATCACGAAACGGACTCAAGTGAGCCCAGGTGCAAATGGTGGGATAGATAGCTTATTCCTTTTCTTACTTGTTACCCAGCGTGGAATGAAGCCTGATAATGAGGTCATCTTTTTGTTGGCTGAAATTGAATAACTTCGCATTGATTACAATGCACTGAGTAAAAGAGAATCGCACAACTTCGCATTGATTACAATGCAGTGAGAAAAAAGAGAACACGGGTTAGTACATAACATTGCATTTAATCAGTAAAATATGATATATGAAATAAGTACGTCGGGGGTTTTCTTTACTCCAGATGCCTTTTTCCCATCTCTATGTTATATCCAGGGTTGGAATTTAAAATGACGGACACCCGAAAATTGCCGGTAACAATCAAAATCTGAAACGTTTTTTTGTATTTCAAGCCAGATTTTGACGGTGTCGCTAAAATCTTGGCTTTGACGGGTAAATTGACCCATGAGGGGCATTTACCCGTCAAATTCCATCCCTGGTTATATCTAATTCACCTATCTATACGACCTTACATGTACAGAATACAATGCAAAAACGACCTTACATGCACAGAATACAATGCAATAACGTGCCTGGCGAAGCTAGAGGCCGAAAGTTCGGTAGGGGTATCTTGTACCTAGGTTGGAATATTACGTTTTGGGTTTTTGTACTGCCCATCATAGGATGTTTTGTCAAAAAAATTGGCATACAACAATAAAGTTTTGATGGGAAATTATCCTTTTACAATGAATTATGGAAGTAACAATTGTTTGCAATTACAGTAAATGTTAAATATAATTAAGCAACCAATTTTCAAAATATCAACAAATTATGGAAGTAACTATTGTTTGCAATTACAATAAATGTTAAATATAATTAAGCAACCATTTTTCAAAATATCAACAAATTATGTGTAATATCATTTTCAATTTGTAAGCAAATAAATACCTAAAAACTCAATTTTCAAGTTTCTATAAACTTAATTTTCTAAATTTTGAAGGAAAAAAATTATAAAAAAAATCTTAATAAAAAACTTGATGTGCTTAGATGCATAAAGCTATAAACTAATATGAACATATTCAAAATTCTGCTTTATTTTACTATGTTAAAATATGAACACTTAACATTAGACGTTTAGCAAAATGGTCCTCAAATACCAATTTTATTGAATGCACACCACATGCTGTAACCACAAAGTCCAAACCCAAAGACTACTTCTTAACCTTTATGACTTGACATGACTATGTGAATTAACTAATATTGTGACGGTGTTGTTTAAGACAACAAACACATAGTTAGATTAAGATACAATATAGAGTGCAAAATAAGAAACATCAAATAGTAGAAAGATAAATATTGCACAAATTAATCTTGGATACAAATAATTCTCTAAACTTTAACTATTTTGATACAATTAAAAAATTAATATATATCAGTATTTTAGTGGGTCTTAATTAATACAAAGATTATTTTTTACATTAATTGTTAGTTACTAAATATTTGGTCTAATTCTAAAGAGATGGCCGTTGATTGCTCACTACTAAATACTTGGTCTTATACCAAAGATATGGTCATATACTATGTATGAAAGTAAGTAGACTTTTGGTAAGACCTTAACATGCTTTCCACTTTAAAAGAAATGTTGTTCTGAACATTGAACTCAATAAAATTGCTGTTAAGTTTGGGCTGGTTTCCAAGTGGCATTTTTTGACATCATATATTTCCACTAGAATCAAAACTTCATTGATTGTGAGTAGAAGCCAAGGCTAGTTTTTGTTGGACCCAAATGGATCCTTCCCTATCTAGTTGAGGTAATCTCATTCCTGCTTTATTATAAGAAGCTTTTCACTCCTATAAAGTTCCCCTATGTAAAACTCATTTCATATAAGTATATATATTCGTTTTCCCAAATATATATTTATTTTATTCCTGCTTTATTATAAGAAGCTTTTCACTCCTATAAAGCTCCCCTATGTAAAACTCATTTCATATATGTATATATATTCGTTTTCCCAAATATATATTTATTTTATTTTCCTTTATTATAAGAAGCCTTTCACTCCTATAAAGTTCCCATATATGAAACTCCTAAGTATATATATTCATTTTCCCACATATATATTTATTTTATTTTCCTTTATTATAAGAAGCCTTTCACTCCTATAAAGTTCCCCTATATAAAACTCCTTTCATATAAGTATATATATTCGTTTTCCCAAATATATATTTATTTTATTTTCCTTTATTATAAGAAGCCTTTCACTCCTATAAATTTCCCCTATATGAAACTCCTTTCATATAAGTATATATATTTGTTTTCCCACATATATTTATTTTATTTGATGTCGTAGTGAGTGTAAGGTAAGACATCATGTCTCCCTCGAAATGGATCATCAAGATCATTATTTTGTTAACCAAAGTAACTAGTCTCTCTATTACTTACGTTATCATAGGTCAATAACTTAGGAGTTTGGGTCGTCGAGGGAGTTGTTGATCTTTTCTCGATTCCCGAGGCTCGACTAAACATTTTACCTTTCCCTTGGTGGATTTCTTCCACCATCAATGTTTTAGTCACACATATATTATTATATTTTTTTTTTTCTGCTTTTCCCCTGGTGGATTCAATTATCCTTCGATTAAGGTGCGTCCAGGCCATGAGTCTCGTAATTTTACTGCTTAGACAATTAATATACATACAGGTCTCGTTTCTGGTGGGGCCTTGGCCTTGAGCTCCTCACCAGAAGACGAATACAATAACATTAGAATTTACAAAATATCTAGGGTTCTTGCGAGAGGGACGTTACATTTGTATTAAGCTTCGACAGGTATGTGAATCTTTTGTAGGCATGGAGTCTATAAATATTGATGCAAAGGATAAAAATATCACGGTAATGGAGATACAAATGTCAGATTCAGTGAATTGGTCAGCTTAAAACCGCACAAAAATCCAGAGAGGAACTTAGGTAAGGAGATGTTATGTCCAAAGGATTTATGCTATGATATTCGTGCAAGAAGGTGGGACCTACAAATCCATTTCACTTATTACTGAAGTGAGTGCACTATCTCCTCAAATCAACTTTAATAGTTCAGTGAATTTCTTGTTTTAATTCAATAAATGTCTTTGTTTCATTTTAATTAGGTATTTGTCTAATTTCCATGTTTTTTATGTGGTCCCATGACAACATTTAGACATTTAAAAAGTTTATGAAATGAGGTGAATGATAAGAACAGATATTTCATAACTAGAAACCATAGGTATCATACTATAGAAAATAAATTTTTAAATGAGAAAGAAGCTAACAATGAAAAAATACCATGAATAATGACATCTCATTTATGGAAAATGAAAATTGCCTTTGAGAATATTATTAGTAAGAAATATATTTTAGGAACAATTTGTTTTTCTTTTTAATATTTTTTGTTTTGTTTATTACATAATAAAAACGCATTTTCATTTGTGTTTCATACTAGTGAACACAATTGAATTCTATAAGGTATTTACCCTATCCAGTTCATTTGGATTTCCCTTTTTTATTACTTGCAAAGATGATTTCAGTGGGCCAAAAGTTCACTCTTAACACATATTTATTAAGGTTAGGCATATTATAATAATTATGATCTCATGCTAATTGCATTGTTAGCTAGCAACAAATATTTGTTTATAATTAATGTTAAATAAGGAAAAGTATATATGATATTGGAAACTATCTTCAGTAATTGTACATGATATTGAAAACTATCATCATATATGATATAAGTAACAATTTAAAATTAAAATTTCATGTTATTTTATTTACTCTATAAATTTTGACACATGATTTTATTTCACATGTAAGTGCTTGTCATATAAAGATTTCATAATGAAAATATTAGGTATTGAAATATGTAAGAAATGAAACAAAAAATCTTTAACATTTTTTAATGGACATGAAAATTGCCTCATATCAAGAGGATTGAACTATATGCATCATTGTATCTGCTCTTTTACCAAAACAACAATTAAAACATTATACTCAATTACATCAATTGTCAAAAGTTGCATACAAAAAGATCTTCCCCATTACATGTGGCAATGTCGTGGACATTTCCACCATGTGGCTCTTGTTTGACATTGTAATTATAAAATATTCTTTCTACTTATCTCAAAGCAATTTATATAACAAAATTTTGCAACTATACCAACTTGTTTATATATATATGAATCTCATTGATAAAATATTATAAAGCAATGACTACTACATATCATTCACCATGCAAATGGTTTATTTCATAATAAAAAAGAATAATACATAATTTGATGGCATATTATAAAGCAATGGCTACTACATATCATTCACCATGTAAATGGTCTATGCCATAATAGAAAAGAATAATACATATTTTGATAATGATATTAGATATTAGAGTTTGCACATGTGAAATTATTAAATTTCAAGAAATAAAATATATATACTAAACAAGAGATGTCTTTAAAATAAAACATCTATATTTTTAATAAAAATTTAAGACTATATGACTCTAATCAATTATTAAGATTATAAAATTAATAATGTTATAATATTTTCCATATAGAATTGTAAATAACATATCTCCAATAAACATCTCCAAATATTAAAAAACTTATCATTGACTCAATGAAGTATTTTAATCATTGTTTCTAATTACATTTAAAAATTATATATATATATATATAAATTTTAAATAACAGAAAAAACTATAATTTTTTATCAATTAGATAAAAACATATTGTTTAAAATTGTTAATTTCTTTATTTCAAAACTATTTTTTTCGATTTTGATTGTAGAAGGATCTTTCCACTCATCAAAAGCAATTGAATGGAATAATCACTATAAACATGGTTATTTATCTACATAATGACTCAAGGATGTTGTAACAAAAATATATAGAGAGGGGTTAGTGAATGTCATTGATATCCTTTTTATAAAAAAAGAAATTGGATAATATTTTGTATAAAAGAAATGAATATTAGATAATATGATTTTAGAGTAGTTTTTCACTTAAAAAAAAGTATTTTTTAAATTATGATGTATATTTTTTTAATAAAGATTTAATAGATTATAATTTTTTATAAAAACTTAATAAATTTAGAATTCATTATTCATATTTAATAAATTATTAATTATTATTATTCAAAATAATTGATTTATGATGTTACAATCATTTTGTATATATATAGTTGATACAATAAAATATTTTTAATTATGTTTTTCAATTACATATAAAAATAATAAATATTTTAATTATATACATTGAGATATGAATGTTAAAAACCAAAAACTATGATGTAAACTATGACATTTTGTTAATTTAAAGAATTTATATTAAAAAAATTGGACATAAGTAAAATCAGTATAACCTTAATTTCCAAAAAATAACCTAATATAATTTTAATTTTCCCACAAAATTAAAACAAAAAAAAATTCAAAACATATAAATTACACAAATAAAAATAATAATAAATAAATAAAACATTACCTATAATAATATATTAAAAAATATATATACTTTGTAAACTTCATTATAAACCTAATATAAAAAAAACCAATATTACATACTACACAATATTATTTAACAACATATTGATAACCCTAGTATAAAGAAACCAATATTACATTACACAATATTATTTAACAACATATTAATAACCCTAGTATAAAGCAACCAATATTACATACTACACAATATTATTTAACAGTATTTAGTATACTTCACTATTAACCCTAGTATAAAACAACCAGTATTACATACCACACAATATTATTATTATTAAATATTCATAACAAGATATAAAAAAAAAATATGGTAGGTAGTGAACTTCATTGATAACCCTAATATAAAACAACGTATTACGTACTTGCACACTATTATATATTCATAAAAATAATAATAGATAACTCGATGTTAGAGTTAGAATGTGAAAAAAATAAAATTATATCAACTGAGATAGGCTCTTGATTTTTTTAAATGCTACAAACCCTATTTTAAATTAATATCTAAATATTTCCCAATAACAAAAGAGCGAGGGTAAGATTGATTTGGAATTATCATTTTATGTTCAGTTTAACCGAATTTTTCGGTATAAACGAATACCAGATCTGGTAGCACACAAAACTACAAGCGTAACATCGAAATTCACCCACTTTTACTCTCTCGAAGAAACCCTACTTAATCGGGAGCAAACCTTATTTAATCACTAGCAGTTTTTCACTTATGTCAAATGCAAGTGAATGGCAATGTATAGTTTGTTGCATCGAAGAAGTGCATTTTACAAGCCAGTAGAGGAGAGATGTGTAACTCCTTCCATGCTCATTCTAAAGTTGAACAGGCGTCTTTTATAAACAAATAATAAATATTATTACAAATAACTTATGGACTTAATTTAAATTTAAATTATTTAGAATTACATATACATTAAACAACATAAATTAAATAAACTAAACTTGTGAACATTGATTACAGATTTCCACCCTAAAAAAGAGTTTATAGCTAGAAATTTGATCCTCTTTGTGCTCAATAGATCCATTTAGTAATAAATCAATACATATGCATGCATGTGTTGGTTAGATAATGTAAATGTAGTAGCTGGATAAAATTTATGTCTTCGATTATACTGCGGCGTCAAATATGGGCTGCCAGTTAAATTCTCTAGGTCTTTGTTCATACGGAAATATAATTATAATGAAGTAACCTTCTAACGTAGCATACATGTAAACTTCTAGAAGTCGTAGGGCATTGGCAGCTGACGTAGCATACATGTAAACTTCTAGAAGTCGTAGGGCATTGGCAGCTGTCCTCAGCAATGGTGTACTAACATATTTCTTAGAAGATTTGAAGTTTGAACCATGCTGGAATGCCACCAACCTTCAATTGACCCTCAAATCAAAACTCTATTGACTGAAAACATGAGATCCGTGGCACCATTGATGTCGGAGGCAGATATTGAGACAGATTTGGGTAGGCACCGACGGCATCACCGCCGTCGTCATCAATAGTGTAGGGAAGATGGTCATAGTTGAGCTGGAATGCCGGGAAAAACAAATGCGCTGTCTACTCCGTTTTTACCTTTTATTTTTCCAATTACTGAATTGTTGGGTTTTATTAAACAAAACAAAAATAAAAATACAAATAAAAGGTTTTTATACACTAAATTAGTGTGTCGCTTGGCCGTGACTTCAAAAATAAATTATAATTATTATTCTTAATATTAAAACTTTTAATGTACATCCCTCATATGGTTCATTCTTATTTTTATTAAAGAGCATTTTGACTCTTAATAAGATTTAAAATTTTAGTTAAACTTCATTTAGCAAGAGTAATAAAGTTTTTAAAAATTAATTTTGAAGGGCTATAAAATTTATAAACTATTATTATATTATTATTATTCTTTTTTATATTACTAATAGTATAAATATATTTATCTCATTAAAAAAAATTCAAAATTCTAACTTCCAAACCATACATTCACTAAAATTAAAAACATCTATTAAATTATAATTATTTGACTGCTTTTTCATTTGCAAGTTGCATTGATTTTTTCTAAAAACATGAAAACTCATTTTACTCAATGATTTTTCTATTATTTTTTAATTTTTTCATTATTGCAAGGAGCATCTACACTACAAATTTCAGTGGTTAATGCTCATTGATTACATTAACATAGTTAGTTGGGAGTTGGAAGGTAGGACTCATGTTGGAAGGTAGGACTCATGGGAGTTTGAGGGCTTTGAAAACATAGTTCGAGAGTTATAATGCACTATATTTTTTGCTTTATATTTACTCATTTGTCTAGATTCATAGATTTACTTGAAATTTATGATTTACTTGTTATAGAGTATGTATGTGTATTTTTTAATAATTTTAAATAACATCGATAATGTATGTATACTGTTTGTATATAGTGATTGATCTCATAAGCTTGGTAATTATATAGATTCATATTCAAAGAGTATTGATTAATTCTCCAAAGCTCTCATTCAAAAATTAAATCAAGGCAACCATTAAATAAGGGCATTGAAATAAATTAATTTTGTGTCCAACCTTGTAGAATAAAGGATAAGAAAAAAAAGGGGCGTACAAAGCTATATTTTAGCTTGGTTGAAGGGTAATAAATAAAATGATTCACTACGGGTAAATTAAAATCCAAAATGGTAAAAAAAAATCGAAATCTAATGGGTAGAATGAAAACCAAATTCCAACACCCGTATGATAAAAGATAATTAAAATGCCTCTTTTTTCAGTTAATTAAGAAAAAACAAATGAAAATTATGAATGAAAATTGATATTTTAATAATGTTGTAAATGCACTATTTTAAAACTACCCAAATCACTGAAATTATGATTTGAACACTTCAAATTACAACCCCATTTTAAAATTATGATTTAAACACTTCACATTGCACTTTCAGCAAACCAACGACTTAAAAAAGTCTTAAAAGTCTTAATTAACCCTTATAGTGATCCCACAACCTTTCATTTTACTGAGTAAAAATAAAATGCGATGTATACTATGTTTCTACTTAACGAGACCTACAAAAGCTGCCCTGCAGCGTGCACAACATTCTCACTATTCGATTAGGTGACCATTAGTTTGTTCATTTGGTAGTTTGGAATTAGTTTTCTTGGCAGTACAAGAAGATAGCAACAGTGGCCAAGAAGGTTAAGTAGGTCAAAAATCCATGTGATATTTCAAGCTAAGCAGTCTTGTGGTTGTGGCCTCTTAATGGGCCAAAGCACTAGCAACTAATTCATTTAGCTATCAAATTCTAGTAAAGTCTATTTATGTAGACAAGTGACAATCAAGGTAATCATGTCATGGAAGTGCTAAAAACCATTTATGATAAGAAAGAGTAACCCAAAGCCTTTAGAACAAAATAAATAAATCACTAAGAAGTTTTTTCTAAAGGTTATAATGTGTCAAATGCACAAGAAAATATGAGTGATCCTAAAAGTAGGTCGTCTTAGCATATATATAGGAGACAAATGGTACAATTACAATTAAGGTCATAGTGGACCAATAGATATAATACTAATATAATAATAGAAATGCAAATGTCATAATATATACGGCTTACCATGCCCCTCCCCTTCAAATAAGTGTTGTCCTCAGCACATGATTAACTTTGCATGTTTCTACTTGCATAACTCGTCTTCCTATCTCACCTCTTATATTGACAAGTTCTTCCACTCAATGAGGTACTTAGTAATTGCTTAATTTGAAAGTTGAGTGATTATTGTATCGAAGATTGTTTCAGGTTCTGGTATCAATTTCTCTTCTTCATCAATCTTTGGTAAAATAGTATGTACTAGCATCTTACATACCCAACTAATTTTTTTAAGCAAGAAACATGGAATATTGGATGTACACATGAAGATGGAGGAAACTCCCGCCTGTAATCCGTACTTTTAATCCTTTGCAACATCTTACAAGGACCATAGTACTTGACTGGTAATTTATTGTAATTTTGTTGTTGTTTGACCTGGACATCTATTTGTATAGTTGTAGCCTCCAAAATACCCAATCCCCTACTTTAGATTTTGTTTCACTATGATGTTGGTGTGTTTGTTTCATCCTATTTTGTGCTATGTTCAAGTTATCTTTTAATAGCTGGAGAGTCCCTTATTGTTGCTCTATGTGATCCTCCACTAATGACCAATTATAAATATGGAATATTGGTAGCGACATGTTTCAATAGACATGTTGATTAATAATTGGTAATTAATTATCCTAACTAATAAATGCATTACGAAATATCACTCATAATAACCAATTAGGTTTATTACAAGTCATTTAACCTTGAAAAGATTTGACCATGAATCTTGTGTAAAGAGTGCTCAATGTAAACTTTTTAAATGTTTGATTAGTCGTAACTTCAATAGAGGTGTTTTGCTTGACAAAATTTTCTTTAAGGAAGGAATCAGTGTGATTGATTTTGGCAAAGGAACTATTGCCATGAATAATGGTACCACGGTTTAATAATTGTTGAAATAGTTGGTCACATTTCCATTCAATTTTTTTATGCATATAATTTTGTAGATAAAACCAGAATGGCCATAGGATGTATTCAACTGAGTTTTTAATCCGATATCTTCAAGATGAACTTGTGTCGACATGTTGAACCCTGGTACTTTTGCATGCTTTGGTATGAGATTGATTAATATATGAAATATAGATGTTTTAGTGTTGATCGGTGGATCTTCAAACATGGTTGGATATTCAGTTACATTTGTTATGATATTCTTATATGTAGTGGAAACTATTGACGACTTAATTAATTCAATTTGATTGGTTAAGGAGTCTTCACATGCAGTTTAATCACATACTTTTAAGGATGAAGCACCCTTTAATGTATTTATTTCATCAATTGGGGTTTGAAAAAAAATATTCAAATGATTTATATTCATATCTTTATATGATGATCTTGTCTCTAGTTCTTCCTCGGGAACCATTTGATCTCGAACATTTTAAGTTGCAACAACTTATAAAATGTTTATATCTTCATCACCATTTGGTGTTTCATTTTTACAATATATGAGATCACCATCACATTTAGAATTGGAATTGGTATCAGGATTGTGAGAAGATGCATCTATCTTTTTTCATTCTCATTCTAAAGCAATTCTTCTTCAGGTTTGTTTTGATCTTCTATACTCTGGGATTTATCGATGTCCTTTACATATTTGGTTTCATCATTTATGTTATTGTCTTTATTATCATGTCCTTGGCTTTGGTTTTTGTTATGATCCAAGATTTTACAACTCATTTCCATTCCTTGTATGAAGTTACAACAAATTTATGTAACTTGTGCATGATCTAGCATCTTATTTTGAGTCTTGTACTTTGAACGGTAGTTATGGTTAGGCACTATTTTTTGTGTCTTGTCTTTTAAATGATGGTTCTTATCCTTCTTTATGTATGATGCATTGAACCTTCTGTGAGGGGGAATGTAAGGTGTCATTGTATGTGTCTTTTGTTCAGACATAGGTGCAAGACTAATATTGAGTTTCCCTTTATCAATATCATTTAATGTTTATTCCTACTCTGTCGTGCTTGAAAATACATATGGAAAAATTGCATCTTCTTCTTCCAACTGACTTGAGGAGCAGGACACATGTGTCTTTTGGTTTTTCTTTGTCCACATGCTTCTTATATTCTCCTTCTTGTCATCATATTATAAACCTTTTTCGTTTATTCAACTAATTATTTTATGTCTTCATGAACAACTTCTGTTCCCACGTCGATATCCCATATTTTTGCTTCAAGCTTCAAACTTTTCATTTCTTAAGTCTCCCCTTTTAATCCCTTTTTAACTTCGTGAGTTGTTTTATCTCTTTTAGAAAACCCATAAATTCCTACATCGGAGACCATGTTTTCTTATACAAATATTCAAAAGAATGGTGAAGGTTTTTATTTTGTCAATTGATTATTGAAAAATAATAATTAATATTATTATTATTATTTATAACATTCTTTTTGGATGGATGGATTTTGGTTTCTAATAATAATTATTATTAATCAATGTGTTAGTTTAGGATCTTTATCTAAAAGAATAATAAACAAAACAATACATCAAAGATACATAAGATAAACAAGACACGGAGATTTTCATTGGGGAAACCATAAAGGAGAAAACCCCACAAAATTCCTCAAAATAGTTCTGACACAAAGATAAGATGACAAGATAAAATAAACCAAGAACAATATCTCAGCAACAACTATCTATCCCTCCTCTTCCTCTCTATCCTAAAGCGCACATGAGAGAGAAAGTGAAGTTTGTGTCGAATGAGCAGGGTGCCTCTCTATTTATATTCTTCCGTTGACTTAGTTAACTCAACCACTAGGTCACCCAGGTTATTTGTGGGGCTGACTTACCTAAGAATACATATAAATACATTTTACTTTATTTAACCTGGGGGAAATTGTCCCGAATTACAATGGAGGGTTTACCTCAATGACCATACATAATTATAACATCCGCAAAGGGTAACACACATCCCCAATGGGGCACAACAACATACAATGATAATATACAGGTGTGTGCAAGAAGTTGAGGGTCTCTTTTGGCGCGTTAGATGCAACACAAAACTGAAAAAACAGACATCCATCAACTTGCATGGATATTTTGAGACACTTACACAATGAATCTTGCGATCAGTAAAAAACAAGAAATGTAGGAAATTGAATGGCCTTTCCAAATATATATATTTTTTCTATTGAAAATGTTGTTAACTATCTAAAGTTAGATAAATTTTAACTGGCACTTTTTATTTTTGTGACAAATTATAAGGTATATGTTTTTGTGGGTGCAGCGTCTGAGTGTCTAAATGATGGAATAAACTTACGAAAACCGGTATCCATATAGAGAACATATAGGACTAATGCACTACTATTTTTCCAATAATAAAAATAATATTTTTAAATTTTTTTTAATTATCTAAGAGATCAAACCTTGAAAACGGTATATCATTTGTGGGTGCAGCATTTGAATGTCTTAATGCAATTATTTGGAAATGGATTTTTTATAACGTGTAGATATTGGTGTTCTTTAGTGCACCATACAATTTGTTTTTTAAATGGTTGAGAAACGAAAGAGATATGGACGAAACACTACCAGTGTGTTTTTTGAGTTGAGGAGTGATGACAGAAGATAAATAAGAAAAAAATAGAAAAAAATATGTATTCTTGTTAAAATTTACATATTTAGAATCTACAAAAAAAACCATATCTGTTTATAAAATCTCATAAAAAATGGAGGTCTGCAGCATAATCAGATGAACTGCTAAACACGAGCATATTGAAAATTTGGATATAATGTTGAATTAAGCATGATTGATCATACTCCAAGGCACAGGCATGTTGAATCTGAAGCAAAGTACAGAGCAGACACATAGGCATAGGAATTCCACGAAAGCAAGGGTGAAGGCTCGGCCTTATCATTTGGAGGGAATAAATTTTTGAATTTAAACAATACGTGAGCATGATTTAGCTAAACAAAATGCGAGCGCGTTGTATAGAAACAAATTGCGTGTGCGTTATGTGGAGACAAATCGCGTGCACGTTTTGTAAAACCAAAAATAGCATTCATCATCATCTTCATCTTCATCATCTTCAACTTCATCATCATCATCATCATCAACATGATCATCATCATCACCATCATCGTCATCAACATCATCTTCATCATCATCATCATCATCAACATGATCATCATCATCACCATCAACATCATGAACATCATCATCACCATCATCGTCATCAACATCATCTTCATCATCATCATCATCACCATCATCATCATCAACATCATCCTCATCATCATCATCATCACCTTCCTCGTCATCTTCATCATCATCACCATTGTCATCATCATCATCATGATCATCATGATCATGACCATCATCATCAACATGATCATCATCTTCATCATCTTCATCTTCATCTTCATCTTCATCATCATCATCATCATCACCATGATCATTGATCATCAATCATCATCATCAACATCGCCATGTTCATCATCATCATCTTCATCATCTTCATCTTAATCATCATCATCATCATCATCTTCATCTTCATCTTCATCATCATCACCATCGTCATCATCATCAACTTCTTCATCATCATCATCATCATCATCACCTTCCTCATCATCATCATCATCATCGTCGTCATCATCATCAACATGATCATCATCATCACCATCGCCATCATCATCATCATCATCCTCATCCTCATCATCATTATCATCATCCTTATCCTCATTTTCATCATCACCTTTATCATCACCATCATCATCATCATCATCATCATCAACATGATCATCATCATCACCATCAACATCATGAACATCATCATCACCATTGTCATCATCATCATCATGAACATTATCGTCATCACCATCGTTGTCATCATCATCATCCTCCTCCTCCTTCTTGTCATCATCACCTTCCTCATCATCATCACCATCATCATCATCATCAACATCGCCATGATCATCATTATCATCTCATCATGTTCATCATCATCATCATCATCATGTTCATTGTCATCATCATCGTCATCATCATCTTCACCTTCATCATCAACATCAAAATCATGAACATCATCATCATCAACATTATCACCATCGTCGTCATTGTCATCATCATCATCATCATCGTCATCCTTATCATCATCATCACCATCAACATGATGAACATCATCATCATCATCCTCATCATCCTCATCATCATCATCATCATCATCATCACCACCATCAACATCATCTTCATCATCTTCATCATCATCATCATCATCACCATCATCATCACCATCGTCATCATCATCATCATCATCATCACCATCAACATCATGAACATCCTCATCATCATCCTCATCATCATCACCATCAACATCATGAACGTCATCATCATCATCATCACCATCAACATCATGAACATCATCATCATTCATCATCATCATCCTCATAATCATCATCACCATCAACATAATGAACATCATCATCATCATCCTCATAATCATCATCACCATCAACATAATGAACATCATCATCATCATCCTCATCATCAGCATCATCATCACCTTCATCATCATCATCATCAACATGATCATCATCATCACCATCAACATCATGAACATCATCAATATCATCATCCTCATCATCCTCACCATCAACATCATGGACATCATCATCATTCATCATCATCACCATCACCATCATCATCATATTCATCATCATCATCATCATCATCACCATCAACATCAACATCACGAACATCCTCATCATCATCCTCATCATCATCCTCACCATCATCACCATCAACATCATGAACATCATCATCATCATCATCATCATCATCATCCTCATCATCATCACCGTCAACAACATGAACATCATCATCATTCATCATCATCATCCTCATAATCATCATCACCATCAACATAATGAACATCATCATCATTATCCTCATCATCATCATCACCCTCATCATCATCGTCACCATCAACATCATGAACATCATCATCATCATCCTCATCCTCATCCTCATCCTCATCATCATCATCACCTTCATCATCATCATCATCACCATCAACATCGTGAACATCATCATCATCATCCTCACCCTCATCCTCATCCCCATCATCATCATCACCTTCATCATCATCATCATCATCATCCTCATCATCATCATCTCCAACAACATCATGAACATCATCATCCTCATCCTCATCCTCATCATCATCATCTCCAACAACATCATGAACATCATCATCCTCATCCTCATCCTCATCCTCATCCTCATCATCATCATCATCATCATCACCATCACCATCAACATCATCTTCATCATCTTCATCATCATCACCTTCATCATCACCATCGTCATCATCATCACCTTCATGATCATCATCATCATCATCATCACCATCAACATCATGAACATCATCATGATCATCCTCATCATCATCCTCATCCTCATCACCATCAACATCATGAACATCATCCTCCTCCTCATCATCATCATCCTCATCATCATCATCATCCTCATCATCGTCACCATCAACATCATGAACATCATCATCATTCATCATCATCATCCTCATAATCATCATCACCATCCACATAATGAACATCATCATCATCATCCTCATCATCATCATCATCACCATCAACATCATGAACATCATCATCATCATCATCCTCATCATCATCACCATCAACATCATGAACATCATCATCATTCGTCCTCATTCATCATCATTGTGTGTAATTTATTTAAGTTTACTTTCCCCTTATAAATTGGATTTTGGATTACTAATATAAAATGATGTTAGTATATCTTCTTACTTCATAATCTATTTTCGATTATTTACGAATAACTAGCCATGGAACATGGAACAATAATCTATTTAGTTGATATTGTAATTACATTTAGCCATGCACCCACCCCATTAATTGTGATTGAACTTATTGTGTGCGCGTTTTGGTTATACAAATCGCGTATGGGTTTTTCTTATTCAAATCACGTGCACTTTTTGAGACTGTTAAAACAGTGAATTGTCATTGTCCGAGAGCATCTTCACTGTGTTTTTATGAAAATTCCGATTAGCGCGCAATATTTTTCAAGAGCACGAGCCTGCCTGTGAAAATACTCACAATCTACACCATCTCCATCATTCATTTTGTTATGTAGGTGCAACATTGAGGACATCTTCTATGGTTGAGGAGCACACAGGATAATATATCAAGCTTCAATGTCATTTCATGGTGATGGTGGATATAACTTTCATTTGCTTATTATTTAAGAGAACCAAAGTTAAATTTTCCCATTCATTATTGTTTTGATGGGAAATAAGAACAATTGAGAAGGATGATTGAAGCACCTTGAAGGATCAATAGTTATATTAAAGCAAGTTAAAGGTTTGGAAGCTTGTAATTGAGGAGCAACAAAAACAAACTATATTGACATTGATCATTGTGGTGATGGGGAATGTACGTAACCGAGGAAGAAAATCAGCAAGGAAGAAGAGACCTCAAGAAGTCATCGAAGAAGAGAAAGAAAAGAAAAGAATAGACATGATGAATCGGAGGCTTTCTTTCGAAACTAATCCAAATCCAATTATAGAGGATACAGCAGTTCATCTTATTAATCCAACACAAGAAAAAATGAAGCATTCACTAGAGGGACCATCTCAAGATGAAGCTCATGAAGAGGCAGTGTACATGGAGCCTACTGTTGAAGAAGAAAATATTAATCAGACCATCGATGAGGATGTTGGACTTCCACCATCCAACTACCAGGAAGAGAGTGAAGGACAAGAAGTTGCTACTAAAACGCCAGAGCGTATTGTTGATGCACTAGGTGATAGAAATCCAACCCCCTTACCTCCATTAGAAAGCACACGTCGAAGAACTCCGAAGCGTATACAAGTTGATGAAGGACTCCTCAATTTCATTGAAGGTACGCTATCTAAACGTAGTATTGCGTATCAAACTCAACAGATACTAAATAAATATTTTGTTTCTAAATGTGATGCAGATAAATGTAGATTATTTTTATCATTGTTAAAATCTAGGGGCATGAATATTGTTAGGAAATCATTAGGGATAAATATGATAAAGCCTTCTGGACCAAGTTCTCATATACTTAAAAGCTTAGTAGATGCCTTTGGTAAAATTGGTAAGAACACACGGTCAAAGGACCGCAATGCAGCTCGTCATGTGTTGTCACAAGCAATTGTAAATAAGAACACCAAGGTCCTTCGTTTTCTCAAGCCTACATCTAAATTAGTTAATTTGAATGTAAAAACCCTCCGTAGGTATTCTATTAGAAGAGAACATCTCGACACAACCACCCATACATATTTTTGGGCCTTTATTCGTCGATTGCCACGTTGCGACATGAAGCTAGTTGATGCAGTAAAGGGACTAGTGCAGAGTTTTTGGCATGATCACACAAGGCCTTCTTCAAATTGGAAGGATGTACTAAAACGGAGAAGGGGTTCAAAGGACTGTGAACCACATGCTAAGCATCTTCTTGATATAACACAGACAGAACTATACAAGAAATTTAGGAATGAACATAGACAATTGAATTTGGGGCAAAGATCTTTTGAGAAATGTAAGCCCTGGTATGTTAGAATAAATACTCTTCGTAACACTTGTTGTTGTAGATACCATGTAGAATATGAATATTACTATGAAACATTTTTGTACATTCGTTGTGTGTTGCATACTAACCATGTGCAGGATTGCTCCTTGACAATACCACCAACCTCATCAAGAGAATTCATTCATAGTATCATGTGCAATAGGCCTAAGGGGCAAACTTACTATGCAAAATCCTGTTTGGATGGAACTTACTCCAACTATGTTGGAATGGCATTATTGAGCCAATGTATGCACGAGACTGGAGACAATGAATTTGGGAATATGGTTACAGACATGAAAAGTTTCAAATATATCAGCTATGAAATAGTCCCAGGGAAAGAAAGCAAAACAATACAATTGGTGACATCTCAGGTACATGCATTTATCTATAAAATTATGTTCAGAACAGTTGCATTTCATTCCTTACTATTGCAGCCGCAACTGTTTTCCCCATATTTTCAAATGTTGGACCCCCTTATTATTTTTAGCATTGCTTTGAATCATTGGATCCATGACCCCTTTGTCGTGTTTTAATTTCGGACTATGTTAAGGTTAACTCTCCTCCTATTTTTAAAAATTGTTTATGTTTGAAACTACTATGGATTGCAGAGTTTAGAGTCTGGTTTGCTGCCTTTTGAACTGCGTTTTCTTTTCGGAAGCCTGCTTCTCATGCTAGCCACTGTTTCAGAGGTCATTTAAACAACTTATCAGAACCTTGTTTCCTTAGGGAGCCTTCATTGCTGAAATCAAGCGATGATATTAACTTCTTTGTTGTCGCATCTTTTTGTTTGACTTTCTTATATTATCGGAGGTTGGTCGAGGATGAACCAGAGCATTTGTCCTTTGTAAAGCCATTGTTTCGGAGGTGAAACAGGTTTTGACCATTGCGAAACCTTAAGTTGTTTCGAACACTTGGCATTTTTATTGATCTAACGTCAGAGTATGTTTTGTATCGGAGGCTGTCGTCTGTTTATCTTCTGCCGTTGTGGCTCCTAAAGCAACTATGCACCCGCCATGTAAGTGCTCTGCCCACCAATGCATGTCGGTTTTTAGTCGCGTCTCTGTAGCCTTTCTTCTTCTACCCTTCCGGCTGTGTAACACACTTACCTTTCGACGTCGATGTCTTTCCAATTGCCGACTGGAAGCTTTTCTGCCCAAAATTTAGGTCATAGCCCTTCCAACTCTGATAGGCTTAATGGTCTCGCGATGCCCGTCACCTGTTAAGACCCTCTTATGTAGCTGTAAGTGAGACTACCCGGTCGATGTTTAGTGTTTTAAGCTGCCGCTGAGTTTCCTCTTCTCGTCGTTGGTGAGTTTTTCAAACCTGTGTGTGGACGAGATAGTGGTGCTGTCACTTGTTAAGGTTTTCAGAACATGAATGCAGTACATGGCCTCTCTTGATGATTAATCGTTTTGGTTGATGTAGTTTTATTTTATTGAATATGCAGTCCCAATGAATGATAAATGTTGTTTAATTGCAGATGGATTCAAGAAACTTTTACAAATGATTACTGCGAGAAGGCATAGTTGGGAGGAGAAGTAGTAGAAAGTTTGGCTGGATCGTGAGAAGCTCGTACTGAAATCAACGAGACCTCAAGGAGGGAAAATAAAAGACAAAGCATAATGGATGATGAAAAAATCCCAAGCTTGGAAAGATCCATCAGTTACCGAGTATATCCCGTTTTGTAAGTGAAAATTGGAAAACGTAACGCATGAAGCGGAGCATGAGCGCTCATAGAAAAGACAAATTGATGATCTTTGACGGTTTCAGGGAGCCCAAAAGTCACACAATTGGGGAAGCCCAAACAGTTGGCTGATTTGGTTTAAATGTAGGACAGTAAGAGTTTATAGGGGCTTTTTTCCCAGGACAAACTTGTGAACTATTGTTTGTAAGAGGAACTATTTCATTTTACAATGAGAAATTTCAAATTTTGCCTGTTGGAGAAGGGCGCAACCGGTAAAACCATTTAGTGTTTTGTTACTTGACCTACGGTAGTCGGACCGCAAACCGGACGGATTCCCCACACCAAACAGTCACGGGCTAGTTGGGAACGTTGACTAGGGAGAATCCCTTGCTGTTGTCGCTTGCGAATTTCCAGGCCTCAATAGTTTTTAGGGCTAGAAGGAGGGCCACCAGTGCATGACTGGCCGAGGAAACCCATTTTCCTGAGACTTTTCCACCGGTAACAGTTCAGGAAGCAGTTTGTTTTCCAATCCAATTTCGGAAGAAGGGGGTGGAGAACATTTGTATTCTATTGACAATGAAGTTGTTAATAATTTGAGAAGACACACTAGGGAATATGTAAAGAAGATTGGAGGATTGCTGATCATCCCTGAATTGCCCAGAAGAGAATATAAAAGGAAATATCGTCCTATATTGGAAGACTCAGTGCTGGTTGGGGATTGAGAAGAACTTGTAGAAACAGCCTTACATGAAGTTGTACAGCCTATGAATCAAGTAGGCCCCGATACTCCTCACAGTTCTCCTGTTCATACTCCTATTTACTCACCTCCTCACTCTACAGCCAGACCCATGGAAGGCGTAAATGCAAATCAACCTCCCAACCCACCGAATCCACCACCTACCTAGAAAGCTAGGTCACCTTTAAACCTAACACCTCCTTTGCATGATTTACCTCAATCTTTTGAAAAGATGCTGCCCAAGTTTGACCCAAGTGAGAAGGTGCTAGTAGATGACCACTTGCAAAGTTTCTATTTGGAAATAGAAGGATTAAGGGTTGGGGAACATGAGGATGTAGTTTGTAGACTTTTCTCGCACACCCTTAAGGGAGCTGCAGCATCGTGGTACTTTGGTTTGCCTGCAAAATCTATCCCTGATTGGGATACCTTCGAGAGGATTTTTAGAAGTAAGTATGTGACCCAAAAGACTCATGCAGCCCTCATGAAAGGACTATGCGCCTTAAAGGAAGAGAGAAAGGAGAAGGTGCATAGCTTCACCCAAAGATTTGCAGCGTACCTCAAGAATTTTTCTAAAGCTTACAGACCTTCGGATAAAGTCCTGATTGAATATTATACCTCAGCTTTAGGACCCGAGTTGGCCATGTTTGCCAAAATAAAGGCCAAGCCTACTCTAGCGGAGACCTATGAGGAGGCGAAAAAAGTAGAGGCTGAAAGGGAAAGCATCGAAGATTATCCCGAATGGTCAGGAGAGAAAAATGTGGGGAGGAAAGCTTTGTTGTTTACCAAGCCTAAGGAAGAGCAGTCACCAGATTTTGAAGGAATGGAAAAAATGATGTAGAAGCTTTCTAATAGAATTATAGAATTGGAAAAAGAAAAGGAAGCCCAGAAGTTCTACAAGCCTTATTACAAGAAAATGGAAGATAACAACCAATCCCAACCCCCTCCACATAATTCGCCATCTATGAATTTGACAGAGGTAGGAATGGACAATTTATGCACTTTACATCAGCAACCCCACTCTTAGAAGAATTGTCCTCAATGGATAAACTCAATGATGTTAGTCATGAATCAGCTGTTGGATTCTAAATTGACAGAAGATGGAGATGAAGAAAGAAAAGACAACAATACATCAACAAAAGAACAAGAGGATGAAACCATGGTTCTATGGGACGGTGTTTCTTTGTTTGACGCCAAAGAGGAAAAGGTTTTGGGACATGAAGACATCCTGGAAACGAATGTAACAACAAGAAGCAAAGGGTTGGCTAAAGAAAACAGTCTCATGCTCCCAAAGATTAAAAGGCTTCAAAATAATGTTAAGAAATTTCAAAATAATTCCTCAGCTGACAAAATTCCTAAATTCACCATCACCAGTCAAGATCCTAGATAGAATGATAAGTTTGCCAAGCCCAATGAAGAAAAAGTGAATGTTGATAAACCACATCCCACCGAACCTCAGATGGATTATGACATTGTGGAAGATATAGAGAAGGTAAGGGCGAATATCTCTATATTTGAAATGTGTAAGGTGCCGCAGCAAAAAGAAAAACTATTGAAAGCGCTTGAAGCATCAGAGGAGAGGGTGCCCACTGAAAATCAATCCAAGGAAGAAGAAGAAATCGGGGAAGCAAGCATTGGGGGTAGGCCCAAGAACAAGAATCCACCTTTCCTCCTCAATTTTGAAATTTTTAATCACAACGTACATAATTTCCTGGTAGACTCAGGGGCATCGGTTAACGTCATGCCAATATCAGTCTACAAAAGGATAAATGGGTAGCCTAAGCCATCCACTTGGAGGTTTTTTCAGTTGGATAGGATGAATGTGAAGGTAATTGGGGAAATGGAGAATGTCCTAGTCCGCCTGTCTTCAAATGATAAAATGTGCCAATTTATTGATATTGTGGTGGCTGACATACCGGAAGCTTATGGGCTCATTCTAAGCAGAGACTGGTCAGAAAAGCTAAATGAATATTTTGCCTCGGACTAGTCACATCTATGGCTTCCATATAAAGGAAGCCCGAATCAAATTAAAATTTTGAGGGAGCCTCACATGAAGTACAATGTTACTCAACTCGAAGGAAAAAACGAATCAGTGGATCCTATTTTGGGAAATTACTTTATTGAATTGGAACCTAGAAACTACCAAGCAAAAGAAGCCAGGGACATGTCAGAAGCCCAGCCCGATCTCCTTCGGTTTTCACAGGCTGATGAAATCGATTCTAAAATAGTAAACTTAGCAGTAGAAGTAGATTCCAGTACAGTAGTTAGCAATTTTTGGACACTTTTTTTTGATGGATCTAAAACGTTAGAAGGGTTAGGAGCGGGCTGTGTCCTGATAGACCCTGAGAAGAACAAACATTTTCTTTCATGTAGATTAGAGTTTGAATGTACAAATAACACAGCTGAGTATAAAGCATTGGTTCAAGGTTTAAGGAAAGCAATCAAATTAAAGACAAATAATCTAAATTTTTTTGTAGATTCTGAAATAATTGTAAAACAAATTCGGAATCAAATACATTGTATTTCTCCTCACTTAAAAGCTTATCAAAATGAGGTATGGGATTTACTCAAATTTTTTAACACATTTAATATTATATCAATTCCAAGACTTAAGAATGTAGCAGCTGACTTGTTGGCCACAACAGCTGCTAGGCTTGTGCCTACTAATAATCGGTGCTCCGTTGAATTGCTTTTCAGGCCCTCGGTTCCAGATATGATTACCAACCTACGAGTGTTCGACGACGATCAACAAATTATGGAATGCTTAACAAATGACGAGGTATTTAAAGGGGTGATTATCGATGATGAAAAACATCAGGCTGAGCTGAAATTTGATAATTTCATCCCTAAAGGAGTCAGAACCTTAGAACGGATGTTTGATTTAAATGAAAAATTTAGAAGACTAGCAAATGTGAAGACTCACAACTCATCTCTATAGTTCGAATTGATAAATTTAGGGACTGAGACAAAGCCCAAATATGTGAATCTTGGAAAATGTTGTTCACCAGCAGAAAGAGATAAGTTCATCAGTATTTTTAATCACTATAAAGATGTTTTTGCCTGGACATATGAAAATCTGAAGACATATGACACCAGTATCATCCAGGATGTTATCCCCATCAAATATAGAGTCAAAAATTATCAGCAACCTTTAAGGAAAATGCACCCAAAATTGGAGCATCTAATCTAGAGTGAAGTTAAGAAATTATTGGATGCTAGAATCATTTTTAAGGGCAGACACTCTGAATGGGTCTCAAATCTGGTACCAGTGAGAAAAAAATATGGAGAAATCAGGCTATACATGGATTTCAGAAATTTAAACCGCACTTCGGATAAAGACAATTATCCTGTTCCACCCATGGAGTAACTGCTACAAATGGTCTCAGGTTCTGAACTATTTTCTTTATTAGACGGATTCTGAGGCTACAATCAAGTATTAGTAGCCGAAGAAGACAGATTGAAGACAACATTCAGGACCAGATGGGGAACTTTCGCTTACCGAAGAATGCCCTTTGGGCTTATAAATGCTGGAGCTACGTTCCAAAGGGCTATGGACATAGCTTTCTGCGGTTTGATTGCTCGTAGTGATGTAGTGTACCTCGATGACATCATGATATTTTCAAAGAGGAGAGAAGAACATGCGTTTCATCTAAAGAATATTTTTGAATGCTGACGGAAATATGGTATCTCACTCAACCCCAAAAAGTGCATGTTCGCTGTTACGGAGGGTAAGTTGCTGGGTCACGTAGTTTCAAAAAAAGGAATCTCCATAGACCTAGAAAGGATCAAAGCCATTGAACAGATCCCCTTGCACCATAATAAAAAGGGGATGCAATCATTTATGGAGACAATATACTTCGTGCAAAGGTTTGTGCCAGACTTCGCTCAAATTGTCAAACCTCTATAGCAAATGGTGAAGAAAAGTGTACAATTCAAGTGGACTAAGGTGGAGAAGAACACATTCAGCAAGATTAAAACCGCTGTTGCGCACGCACCCTCCCTCAAAAGCCTAGATTTCGATAAAGATTTTATTTTGTACACTTTTGCATCTAATGATTCGCTAGCAGCTGTGCTTACTCAGAAGGAAGATGGGGGAGATGAATTCCCCATATCTTTCATGAGCACTGGTATACAAGGGGCCCAACTAAATTACCCAGCTATTGATAAACAAGCTTACGCAGTGTTTAAAGTAGTGAAACAATTCAGGCCCTACATACTAAAAAACTGAACCAAGGTGATCGTCCCATACCCAGCTGTGAGGTCTCTTTTTGTACAGAAGGAGTTAGGCAAAAGAAGGGGTAATTGGGTAATAGCTCTTCAGGAGTATGATCTTGATTTTAAGCCAGCTTCTGTAGTTAAAGGGAAAGGGTTGTGCAGACTAATGACTGAAGATGGAAACAATGAAGAACATGCCTAGGAAGACAAGGCTGAATTACATTTCATGGATGTATGTCCTCTGTTCACAACTCCGTAACCTTGGTATCAAGATCTTGTGCATTACCTTCAGACCGGATCGTTGCCAGAACATTGGAATTCTAAGAGAAGAAGAGCACTACATCTTAAATCAGCTTCCTATCAAATTATTGAAGGAATATTATTCAGAAAAAATTACGACGGAGTTCTTCTTAGATGCTTAGAGAAAGAAGATGCGAAGAAGGTAATGACAGACTTGCATGACAGGCCTGTTGGGGGACATTTTTCAGGAGATACTACAGCTCACAAAATTCTCAAAGCCAGATACTATTGGCCGACACTTTTCAAAGATGCACACGCTCATGTCAAGAAGTGCAACACTTGTCAAAGGTGTAGAGGAAGACAAGCTAAAGCAGCAGGGCCATTGAAGCCTGTGATAATAACAGAGCCCTTTGAACAATGGGGGTTAGATATCATTGGGGAGATAAAGCTGAATTCTTCCTTGCAACACAAGTATATCTTGACAGTAACTGACTACTTCACTCATTGGGTCGAAACCATCCTGTTGCGTAAAATAAATGAGATTGCGGTCATAGACTTCTTGTAAGACCATATTATGACCAGGTTTGGAGTTCCAGTTTCTTTAGTTTTTTATCATGCTACTTACTTTTCCTCAATAAAATTAACTGCTTTTACTCATGAGAAAGGGATTAAGTTGCATTACTCTACTAATTATTATCCACAGGGAAATGGCTTAGATGAATCTACCAACAAGAACCTAATTAGGATTTTAAAAAATACGGTGATAGAAAATCAGAGGAGTTGGCACTCAGCTTTACCAAACGCCCTTTGGGCTGATAGAGTCACCCCCAAGTATTCGATAGGTGTGTCTCCGTATACCCTTGTGTATGGTAAAGAGGCCATTCTACCCCCCAATATCATGCTACCCTCTTCCATAATAGCTCAAGAATCTAGAGGATTGGATAATGAAGTCTTGCAAATGAGGATATATAATCTTCTGAAGGCAGAGGAGTCTCGATCTAAGTTGCAAGATTTACAAGGGTGGGAAGAGAACTTACCAGTAAATGGCTTAGTTCTCAAACCTTATTTTTCCTGAGTTTTGTTTGTGTTCTTCTATCTTGTATATAAATAATATGGCCTGGTCGTTTTCTTTGAGTTAGGTGGTTTAGTCTTGTTTTAGTTTAATTTCTACTGATTTCAATAAAGGAGGCAAACCCGTGGTTGCATGGAGAACATCAAAATTTTGGAATGACTAAAGTTCTTGGGTATAAGACTGTATTTTGTTGTTTATCTAAAAGAACTTCTTCCATTTTAGCAGTTTTCTCGAATAGCTATTTACGCATTGAAGTCCTGCTTAACCCCTGTGAAATAAACCAGAATCAAAGGGTCTGGAATACTATTTTGAGGCTCCATCCATGTCATATTTAAAATGTCCTAAGGAGTGATAGAAAAAGGGCCCATGGAAAGAAGCAAGGTAAACGTTATATTATATATAAATGAGCCCATGCCAAGAATTGAATGCCAAAAGGTAGATAAGAGTCGAAAGCTCCTATGGAAAGCATTATATATCAAAACAAATGCTGAACCATATAAGTACTAAATCGCTGAAAGTTCCTCTCCGTCTGTGAGCTGAAACGTGAATACACCTCTCACACAAAAGGACACTTGGGATAGAGGAGCCTAAATAAAAATTCAGAAAGAAAGGCATGCTGGAGGACTCATATGAAAAGGACAAAAGTCCAAAAGCACGAAAAGTGCTAAAATGGCATGGGAATGAGGAACAAATGAATATTTCTGTTTACCATATGCTACAATCCTGTGGTGTCCAAGCTGGCAGCTACTTGAAGACAAAGGTAACAATGAAATTCATCTTTTGTCCTCAAAAGAGTTATCTTGAATTGAAAATCCTGGTTTCCACTCTCCCAAATCGGACTATCATCAATAAGTAAAGGTACATATCTTTGCTATTTGAGAAATCTAGATAGCTGCAAGAATTCAGTAGGTTCATTTGTTGTTAAACAGTTGGTCACTCAAGGAATAATCATCCAGAGATCTAGGTTCACCAGGTAATCGCCAATTGTTGCAGCCGCAACTATTTTCCCCAAATTTTCAAATTTTGGACCCCCTTATTATTTTTAGCATTGCTTTGAATCATTGGATCCATGACCCCTTTGTCATGTTTTAATTTTAGACTATGTTAAGGTTAACTCTCCTCCTGTTTTTAAAAATTGTTTATGTTTGAAACTACTATGGATAGCAGAGTTTAGAGTTTGGTTTGCTGCCTTTTGAACTGCATTTTCTTTTCGGAAGCTTGCTTCTCATTCTAGCCACTATTTCAGAGGTCATTTAAACAACTTATCAGAACCTTGTTTCCTTAGGGAGCCTTCATTGCGGAAATCAAGCGATGATCTTAACTTCTTTGTTGTCACGTCTTTTTGTTTGAGTTGTTTATATTATTGGAGGCTGGTCGAGGATGAACCGAAACATTTGTCCTTTGTAAAGCCTTTGTTTCTGAGGTGAAACAGGTTTTGACCATTGTGAAACCTTAAGTTGTTCCAAACACTTAGCATTTTTATTGATCTGGCGTCAGAGTATGTTTTGTATCGGAGGCTTTTGTCTATTTATCTTCTGCCGTTGTGGCTCCCAAAGCAACTAGGTACCCGCCATGTAAGTGCTCTGCCCACCGATGCGTGTCGGTTTTTAGTCGTGTGTCTGTATCCTTTCTTCTTCTGCCCTTGCGACTGTGTAACGCACTTACCTTCTGACGTCGATGTCTTTCCAATTGCCAACTGGAAGATTTTCCACCCAAAATTTAGGTCATAGCCCTTCCGAATCCGATAGGCTTAACGGTCTCGCGGTGCCCGTCACCTGTTAAGACCCGCTTATGTGGTGATAAGTGAGACTACCCAGCTGATGTTTAGTGTTTTAAGCCACCGATGAGTTTCATCTTCCCCTCGTTGGTGAGTTTTTCAAACCCGTGTGTGGACGAGATAGTGGTGCTGGCACTTGTTAAGGTTTTCAGAACAGGAATGCAGTACATGGCCTCTCTTGATGATTAATCATTTTGGTTGATGTAGTTTGATTTTATTGAAGATGCAGTCCCAGTGAATGATAAATGTTGTTTAATTGCATATGGATTCAAGAAACTTTTACAAATGATTACTGCAAGAAGGCATAGCTAGGAGGAGAAGTAGCAGAAAGTTTGGCTGGACCATGAGAAGCTCGTACTGAAATCAACGAGACCTCAAGGAGGGAAAATAAAAGACAAAGCAGAATGGATGATGACAAAAGCCCAGGCTTGGAAAGATCCGTCAGTTACCAAGTATATCCCATTTTGTAAGTTAAAATTGGAAAACGTAATGCATGAAGTGGACCATGAGCACTCACGGAAAAGACAAAATGACGATCTTCGATGGTTTCGGGGAGCCCAAAGGTCACACGATTGGGGCAGCCCAAACGGTTGGCTGATTTGGTTTAAATGTAGGATAGTTAGCGTTTATAGGGGCTTTTTTCCTGGGACAAACTTGTGAACTATTGTTTGTGAGAGGAACTATTTTGTTACAATGAGAAATTGCAAATTTTTCCTGTTGGAGAAGGTGCTATGTGGAATGTTTCAATGTGATAAAATGAACAATGTTCAAGGGGAACTATTTCATTTTTTACTATGTTTCATTAACCATGAGAGAATTCTAACCTTCTGAACCTATGTTCTTTCCTGAATGTTCTCTAGTATATTCTGTGATGTTTTCCACTATGAGTAATGGGATTTTTAACTGTTGATGAGCTATCTTGTCATGTATACTTTTATTCATGTTTATATGTTTTGGTTATAAGAACAGCTATCTGTGATTTACTATAACACGTGGGCAGTATTGCATTACTCATGAATTAATATCTAGCTCTCTAGAGATAGCCTAGTTAGTACTTATTTTCTTGCTTTGTGTGTGATTTAGGTGCTTGTGAGTTTAAGAGGAAAGGTAAGAACCTACACATCACTTTGTGAATACTCCTGGCATTGTTTATCAAATCTGCATGTTAAATAGGCACTTGCATATCATACTTTAAGTCAAAAATTACAAAAATATATACGGTGGACTGGGCCGCAACTGGTAAAACCTTTTAGTTTTTGTTACTTGACCTACGATAGCCAGACCGCAAACCGGACGAATTCCCCACACCAAACAGTCACGGGCTAGTTGGGAACGTTGACTGGGGAGAATCCCTTGCTGTTGTCGCCTGTGAATTTTCAGGCCTCGACACTTACTTACAAAAAAACTTGATATTGAGATCATTTTGTGTCAACAGGTACAAGTTAGTGTCTTCGTCAAGGAATTTATTGAAAAAACACGTCAATATGTTCAGCATGTCCACTTGGCACGATGGCAGGATGAGAAGTTTAGAATATGCAGAGATACATTTCCTCATGGTACTATACTTTCAGTTGNTATCTCCTATTCGAAATGCTCAATCTATAGTCAGGTGGTGCACGTCAGTAATGAGAGAGGAAACAACTATGCGAGCAGAATACACAAGAAAGAGACATGTGGAGATATTTTTTTGGGAGGTGGTAGACATAGATCATTCACATGCATGGGAATGCAAGACCATTCCTGGCACTCATGGCTTTCATTCGGTTCGAAGTTATGATAACCCAGTATTTGAAATTTGGACCAGAAAACTCGCTTGTTTTTGCCCACCTTGCTGTGATGGTGACTGGGATGTGTGTGAATCATTGGATTGGGTTGATGGATGGGATCACATATCACTTCCACTTGATCAGCATGCAATTATTGAGTTAAATCCATTGGAAGAAGACCAATCGTCTATTTCTATAGATTTTGATCATGTATCAGACCTTGTACAACTTGGTATGATGCATTTCCTTAACATTTTTTTGTTAAATTTACGTAGTCTTGAAACTCACATTAATGGCCTTGTATCACACGAAAAATATTTTATCATATACCTACAATCATACTATGCAGGACAGATATACATAGTGGTTGCCTCAAAAGATAGTGAATGGGGTGGTGATTACTGGTTGGCACGTTGTATAGAGGGAAAGCAAACCCTCATTATGTCCATGATTGATGATGAAAGCAACCACTTCCCCACTGGGTCTATGGTTGTTAAAGGTGAATACCTTACACATGACAACAATGCAAGAAAGAAGAGTGGATATGTTTATAGGGATTATAAACCAGGTGCAAGTGTGTATCACTTTACCAACTTAATCATTGGTACAAACCTCCAGGTACAAACAATGCCTAGCCGAAATTCATCGAAGGTACGCTACTTCTTACCGGATATAGAGCACGAGAGACTAATGGAGACCATCATTATAAGAGATGATCCGGAGGGCTTGGTTGTATGATAATAGGTGGGATCTAGCATGATGAGGTATGTATCATAATTTAAATTTCCCCATGTATGTTTCTTATCAATATGTCAATTTTGTGTTCTTGATATGCAAAATTTTCCATAATGTTGTTTATAAATATGCCAAAAGTTCTCTTGTATGTCACGTTAATGAACATGCCAAATTGTACGTATGATCAATAAACCATATATATCAATCATATGAACATTTCATGATCTCATTCACAAGATATACATAAGATTAGAATACATACATGTATCTCTGTAGGTCATACCTATCAAAGTTCTTTGTAGGATCTCTTACATGACTAAAACCCTAATTTTTTAAGTAGGTAATATTGTCAATATTTTCAACCGATATATACAACTAGGATGATGGAAACAAGATGCTGCAATGATAAACTTATGTTTTAAGGCTTGTATAATTTCCTTCTTGACAGCTCAGCTCTTATACCCTCATCATCATCACCAAAGGGGTAGTGCCTAGTAGTGTTGGAATTTCATCTCATTTTTTTTATTGAGAAGTTTAATTTCTACTTAAAAGACAATAAAATATAATAAGTGATTTATTTAACTCTGTTTTTAGTTGATTATGTTTTTTTGAACACTGAAAGTGGAAGAAAATAACCTACTAATATTGACACAAACAACTCAAAAGTAACATGCTTCAACATTATGAATATGAAGTATTCAAAAGTAACATGCGCTAACATTATGCATGTGAAGTAGGTAAACATCATGCATGTGAAAATATTGAGTGATAAACTTAATAAACAAACAAAATTTGGAACCTCTCATGCTTTCGAAAGGTTAATGTTTCATATGCATAATAGAAAATTTTGGGAGGTTGACATGTTGGGTCATTGGTGTACTTGAAATTGTGATATTTTATCTAGGGGGGGGGCTCTCCCTCTTGTCGATTGCCTGATGACCTCCGTCTACGGTGGTTTCTAAAGCTAGGGTTTCACTCAGTAGGGGACAATGTAGTCATGCCAACGAGGGACAAAGCTGGAAAGCCACGGATGGTGGGGATGCGGTTGACATTGCCATATTTCCCATGCCCAAACACACTAGTAGGAGTTGACAAAATTCAAAATTGCCGCTCCATGAGGTTTTTTGTGCACCAGGGCCAAGTCCACCAGGTGTCCTTGAATGGTATCTGGAGGTGACCTGTAACTCGCCATAGATCGATGCTTGGGCCTCCAATCGACTAACCATCAATTTCATTGGATTCATGACGTGGGATTTTAGCTAGGGGG
>LPNX010219869.1:166744-340463 GCA_001517045.1 Pseudotsuga menziesii
AACTATCCACGCCACATGTACATGTAAGTGAAATGTCAATGTACATGTCTCCAAAAGTACATGTATCCAAAACTGTCCAAGCCACATGTACATATCCCATAAGACACATCAAAATTCAAGCTTCCTCTTGTTCTTTCTTGAGGGTGATCTTGTATGCACAACTATAGGACCAGTGTGCATCTCTGGATCCTGCAAATTAAATATCAATTGTTAAATTCAACTAACTATGTACTAATACATTAGCTCAATAAAATACCATATCTAAATTAACTCAAAAATTATGAAAATGTTAATGGACATTGCATGAAACAATTGTTCATTAATGGACATCTCACCTCAGTGAGAGACTGTGACAAAGGGGATTGTGTTTCTTGTGTAGCAGATGGAGTTTTTGGTTGAACATGAAGGATGGTCACATCCATGGTCAAACCAGAGGGGGCAGGAACTGGTGGTGGTGGTGGTGGCTACAATCACCAAATCTTGAAATAGTTAGAAATGTGCATGAATAAACAATAGACAACAATAACACACTATGTCTATATCATGTTCAAATAGTTGTACCTCTGTGTGACTTGTTGCCATTGTAGATGCAGCACTGACTGCTGCATCAACCATCGCTGCAAGGTTTTCAATAGTAAACTCTGGCTCCTGATGCAGTAAAGATGCAAATCAAACATTAACAAAATATTTTATGCAATGGATTTCAAGTTAACCAAGAAATATCATCGAAGGATATACAAATTACCATGGTATCAGTATCTCCATGGTCATGGACAACTTCACTCTTTCTAGGAGTAGGCCGTCTCATATAGACTTGACCCTTGTTCACATATGGCCTATAAGGAGATACAATTCCAAGAAATGGTCCACGTGTTTCGGTTGGTGCCTATAGTCAACAAGAGTTCATGTAGCTAGACATGCATGATTCAACGAACATACATGTATTTAAAAAATGACATTTTTTAAATGTTTAAAATGTTTACCTCCATCACTGCTTTCCCTCGTGTAGGATATGGCATCTGCCCAGATATTTCCTCGGTCGATACGACCATGGATCCTACCTCCATCACTACTTTCCCCCGTGAAGGATCTGGCATTTGCAAGTTTAATAATTGTAAATATTAGACCGTAGATAACATTAGTGAACTAACATGTACAGTATGTGGAAATTAACAATTTAACAAGTATTAAAAAACTAAAATTTTAAAATGTTTACCTCGGTGTGAGATACGGCAATGGGTGCTATAGGAATCTCTCCACCAACCAAGGGATCAGTGGATGGAATGTCATGCCCCTGTGTAGAGTGTGGAACATGATACTCTGGGGCATTGCTGCCGGCATAAAGCATCAACTGCAAGTTCACAAAATTAATATATTAGCTCAAACTATACATATGTGTACAAAGAGGAAAATAAATGAAGAATTTATTACAATTAACCATATACATACATCACTCCAAAAACCACTAAAGACAACATCTGACGAAAGACCATATCATGGACGACCACACGATGTGCACTCGTGAGGCTCAAAAGTAGGCTGGGAATGTGCTGATGGTGCTGCACTAGTAGATGGTCCTACAATAGATGGGGGCACTGCACTAGTGGGTGGTACTGCACTAGAAGATGGTCCTGCACCATGAAGACCTAGTGTATGTACCACACCAGGGATAGATGTCCCTTCCTCACCCATATGTTGAACCATATTTCTATGGTGAACAACGGCCCGTGCCAAACTCAAAAATGCATCACATGTCTGTGGAATAACATTAAGTACAGGTGGGACATCTGGCCCAGGCAACTGCCTGCGAGGTACAGGGATAGGGCGATCAACGTCTCGAAGCCTGGCATTGGGTCGGTTTTGGGGCATCCCCCCACCGATCTCCTGAAAGGCCAATATATCAAAATAGTTTACATGTTTACCCAACACGAACTCTGCATACATCTTTTGAAGGAAGTACAAGGGGATTTCCCTGTTGTTGTGTGGTGGCATATCAAAAACCATATACCATTTTTCCATCAAGTTATCAACAAATGGTTGATATGTGCACCACTCGATAGAGATATGTGGCCTATTTGTATTTTGGATTTCCCCCGTGCGAGGGTCCCTAAACAATGAAAATATATTCTCTTTGGTAATTTTCAACTTTTTTATTGCATTGTAGCTAAGCCCATCAGCGTACTCACGTCTTTTTCTTTCTCTATATGAATTAATATCATATAGTATGTTGTTTGACAATGTAATAGTCTCAACAATTACATCCAAAGTGGATGCAAGTGAACGTCGAATCCTATCACCACAACTAAAAGTAGTACTGAGACCTCTCAACTGGGAAAGCTCAATCAATATTTCAGCATTGGTGTCCATAGCCACAAATGCAATAAAAAAATTAATAAGGAAATAATTAGAAATGTATACATGGTATATAATGACATCTCTTCAAAATTGAAAATGTAAATTAAGGAAAACTCAAGTTACAAGCAGTTTAATGGCATTCACTTACATACATTTAAAACTTAAAATTAAACATTTAACAATTAAATAGTGAGTTTTGTTCAACTTCTTTCTAGAAGTTAAGGCACTTTTTCACCCTCATTGGTGACTTTTCCATGCACACTTGGGTTTAAACTTCTTTGAATTTAGGAGTGCTATTTTGCTATTTAAACTTCTTCCATTTTGATGATTATATTGGTTGTAACATTTGGATCTCTCATTCATTATGTATCTTAAAATGTTGGAATTCACCTAGCTATGAAAATAATTGCTAAATTTTATTGCACTTTGTGTTAATTCCAGCACAATCATTGCATTTGATGGTTTGACTATGCATGTTACAGGTGGGCACTCTCACTAGTATCCCAATTCAAACTTTGCAGTGTCCATCAAATTCTATGCAAGTTGGGATTATACTTGTGTTTGTTTTATATATTTCTAGCCTTTTTGAACATTGAATATCTATTAGAAACGATGTTTTTTATTCTTATAGCCTATTTTAGTTTGAAACCATCAAACATTAGCTTGGGAGTTGTTGGATTGATTATTCTATTAAAAAACACAATTATAGGTTAAAAATTGACAAAAAAAAGAATGCTTTGGGTGATTGAATTACCTTGTTGGATGACAATTCACGAGTGAAATCTCCTCCCCTCAACCTAAATCAGCTCCCGCAACAATCTCGAGCAGTTAACTTGCTCCAAAACACTCCAATTGCCCTTTGTTTTCACGTTTTTGATAGTTAAAATGGGCCGTGGGTTTCGGGCCTGTGTATTTAATTTTTTTTTTGATTTACAAATCGCGTACACGTTTTATAACTACATATCACGAGCGCATTTTGTATTTATATAACGCGTATGCGATATGTATTCCTATCCTACATGTCCCATGACATGTCAGGCTTGGGTTGAACCATACCAGGTGCTATGTAGCAGAACCTTGATGTATTTTTTGGTAACGTGATCTTGTTTTTGAAAACTAGGATTGCATCTAAAAGGTCCCTCAACTTCTTGCACACACCCATACATCATAATATCTTCCAAATTTACAGATACAACAACACTCCCTCTTAACTAGGAAGGTATTCTCTCACCATAGTCATCAACATGTCTGGTCATCATCATTGATTCATCATCTTCACTACTTCCATTGTTCTCATCTTTTTCCAATTTGTTGCATCTATCTGCCATAGGAAGTTTCTACAGATCCAACCCCTTTTTCATGTTGGATGTAGGCCTAGACCTCATCTAGGTCTTTAAGTCTTAAAGTAGGTATAACTCAGGACTTGTTACATTACCTCTGCAAAACTTGAAGGAGCATCCCAAGACTGATTATATGCCTATGCAAAACCTGAAGGATCTCCCAGGACAGATTATATGCCTTTGCAAAACCTGAAGGATCTCCCAAGACTGATTATATGCCTCTGTAAAACCCAGAGGAGCATCCCAGGGCTGATTATATGCCTCTGAAAAACTTGAAGGATCTCCTAGGACTGATTATATGCCTTTACAAAACTTGAAGGAGTATCCAGGACTGATTATATGCCTCTGCAAAACCTGAAGGATCTCCTAGGATTGATTATATACCTCTACAAGACCTGAAGGAGCATCCCAAGACTGATTATATGCCTCTACAAAACCTGAAGCATCTCCCATGACTGATTATATGACTATGCAAAACTTGAAGGAGCATCCCATGACTAATTATATGCCTCTGCAAAACTTGAAGGATCTACTGAGACTGATTATATTCTTCTGTAAAACATGAAGGAGCACCCCAGGATTGATTATATGCCTCTGCAAAACCTAAAGGATATCCTAGGACTGATTATATTCCCCTACAAAACCTAAAGGAGCATCCTAGGACTCATTATATGCCTCTGCAAAACCTAAAGGAACTCCCGGGACTGATTATATTCCTCTGCAAAACCTGAAGGAGCATGCCATTACTGATTATATGCCTCTAAAAAACTTGAAGGAACTCCCAAGACTCAATTATATGCCTCTGCAAAACATGAAGGATGATCCTAGGAATGATTATATGCGTCTACAAAATCTGAAGGATCTCCCAGGACTGATTATATTCCTCTTTAAAACCTGAAGGATCATCCCAACACTAATTATATGCCTCTGCAAAACCTAGAGCATCTCCTAGGACTGATTATATGCCTCTGCAAAACCTGAATACCCTAGTACCATCTCGTCATCTTTATATCATCACACAAAGAATAGCCCAGATGCACACATATTAACCATATTGGAACAACCATAGCCCTTACATCTATACCATCAGAGGACACACCTACCACCATGTGAGAAAGGTTCTCATGCATCTACATCTTCGGGACTCATCACCTCCCCTTGGAGGGAACCTAGATCTGCAGTACACCAAGCTTCTCTCTAAACTATTGAAAATTCACTCTGGCTAATGGCTTGGTCAACACATTGGCTATATTCTCATCTGTCGCAACATATTAGAGCTTCACTACTCCTGTTTGCACCATATCCCTGATATAGTGGTACTTGATCTCATTATGCTTCGACCTGTCATGAAACACTGGGTTCTCAAACAACTTTGCGGAACTATGGTTGTCACAGAAGATACAATTCGCCTCTAACTTGAGATCAAACAAATTATACAGTAGCTTCCTAAGCCATACTGCCTCACAACAGATTGAACAACTTGCAACATACTTGTATTTGGTTGTACTCAGTTCCATGTAGGATTGCTTCCTTCTAAACCAAGAGATCATACATGTTCCCATATTGAAGCAGCACCTCGAGGTGCTCTTCCTATCTACGAAACTTCCAACCCAGTTTAAATAAACATAACCCTACATGCTAAACTTTTGATTCACATCATATTTGAGCCCATAATCAACTATACCCTTAGGTACCTCAATATATGCTTTGCAGCAGCCAGGTGAACTTGTCTTGGATATGTTAGGAACTGTCTCAAAGTGTTCACAGTAAAGCATATGTCTCATCTCATGTTTTTTAAGTACATCAATGAGCCAATCATATGACGATACATCATGTTATCAATCATCTATAATGAATCATCACACTATAGCTTCAAATTCGATGCCATAGGTGTGGCTATCACCTTATGGTCCAGTATTTCAAATTTCTTCACAATATCCACTGCATACTTTCCTTAACCAAGGAAAATCCCATCCACATATTTCCACACCTCCACACGGCTTCAGGGCCTCAAAACGGCTTCAGAAGTTTAGGGACCCCAAAAATACCAAAAATAGTAAATTGTGCTACAATTAAGGAAACTAGAAAACTAAAAGAAACAATGGTTGGGGTCCAAGCAGAATAGGAGGGTGGCCATCAATATCCTTCTGGATCATTCCTCCCCCCTTAGGAAGCAATGGCCCCCATTGTGTTGAGTTCCTCCATGAGATGAGGAAACTTCTGTTGAACTTGGTCGCTGGTGAGCCACTTTCCCTGGTGAAGGAGTTGGCCTACTTTGAAAACTTGATATAGTTGGATATTCTACTGGCAGGTGTTCTTGATCTATGTGTCCATAATCCAATCAGCTGTGGCTTTCTCCATGTAGTCTGGGTTTAACTCTGTTGATGTGAGTTGTTCTGCCATGTCTGATGTGTCGAGTAGAGGTGGAAAGTAGGGCCGAAGGCGGTCCACATTGAACACTAAGTGCAGACCAAGGAATGGTGGAATACTGAGCTTGAGTGGGGTCCAGCGAGGTGCTCCTTCTACAAATGTAGCCACACATTGTCTCCTTTTAGTGCCAGAAATTGTTCTTAGACTACTAGAAGAACAAGCCAACACAATCTTAGGTTTTAGGGTTTTGGTTTATGGTTTTGGTTTTAAAAACTTCATCAGCAAGGAGGAAATAAACATCCACAAGCTAACACAGAACTAAATAATGCAAGTTGGATAAACTAGGGATCAAACACATCCCAATAATCCATAAACATTACACATGAAATACTAATTCCACCCATAGGCTACAAGCATTTACATGAATAAACCTTTAAACAAGAAATGAAATTGTAGACTGAGCAATCAAATAGATCAGAAATGAAAAAGCATGATAGATAAAAGGGCTTATCATTTTATATATAATCAATAACAGTCATCCACTTACATAAGAGTTATAAGTGCTAGCTTGAGAAATCAAAGCTCCAAAAGCCTCTCCTTGAGTGAAAAATCCCCTCCACAAAACTATATGTTTGTCTTCCTTTTATCATTAAAAAAGTAAAGTAGTTCCATAACTACCTTCTAGGTCTAAATTTGAAATATTTACATCAATTAGTTACATGATAACTCAAAATCTTTAAATTTAATTAACCCAAAAATAGCAAGTCAGATTTGGGGAAATTTGGCGAATTTCTAGAAATTGGGGTCTCAAAGATGCCTTCATATCTCTCGATTCGAGACATCTGTGAAAAACCTGAGAGAATATTTTTTTTAAATGAGTATGTTATGAACAAAAACCTCTATTGGGTTTTCAAAATTCCTCTTCAATTGATCAAAATACGTGCTGCAAATTTGTGACTAAAACAGGAAATTATTAAATAATTCAAACCCTGAAAATAGGACACAAATATGAATTCAAAGCTCTCAAATGATAATATATGTTACAAAACTGAGAGAGGTTTTTGTGAATGAGTCCGTTGTGGAAACAAACCTCTTTTGGTTTTCCTGAATTAGTTTCCATCTTCTCGTAATATGCTCCCAATGACAATGACAAAAACAGGAAAAACAGAGCTGCTACAAGAATCTCCTCATGAAAATATTTGACAAAGGACTAAAAAATGAGTGTTAGATTCTAAATAAAAACTTGGAATAAACTTTTATTATAAGTTTTTGAAAGCTTAGAGATGTACATATTAACTAATAAGCCCAAAAGACAAACCTTAAAACTAAAATAATGAAATAATTCAACCATTAAAAGAATTAAATCCAACCAAAATTATTGATTGTCCAAAATTCTTAAAATCGACAGAAGATGTAAAATCATTTTAAACCAACGGTTGAAAATTAGGACAAAAACAACAGATAAACTAAGAACAAGATCTAGTTATAACATTTGGCTCTTGCTGCGAGATGAAGTCCTCCTTGTGAGGCTTTAAGAACCTGTAGACCTTGTGCCTTATTCATTAGGTGATGGAGTCATTTACCAAATCTCTGCAACTTTCTGAAACTCTGAACACATACCTCTGAAATGACAAAATACTGCTACAAACTAGCATACTGAAAATAATATACATGCTCATATAGCGAGCTTATTCTGTTATTTACTCCTACTTCTAATCGGAGGAAACAACCCAATCAAGTGTAATCATACTTCTAGTGAAGCCAAGAAACCATTTGACTAAGAATCATAATTCCATGCATGCTACTATTTGAGAAAACCCATAAAATATGTGATAAATACAATAAAGAGTCTATAGGAAGCTGATACTTATGATTGGAAATAGGAAGTATGCCAAAATATGGAGCATTAGAAACCCTTGAAAAATACAAATCCATCCAAGAAGCCACGGGATCATGAAATTTCCGATTTAAAACTTCAATGTCTTCATTATATTCATCATTAAGTGAAGCATTCTCTTCCTCTCCATTGCTGTTCTTTTTAAACTTTGGATAAAGAATGGAAACCAAGGGCTTTTCAAACTGCTTCTCAACCTTTAAATAAAACCCTTGATCAAAACTTGAACAAATAAAATTCTAAAAGTGAGCATAAGTCAAGAATGGAAACTTATTTCTTATATCAATAGTAAGAGGTTGAAGAGCAACAACTTCTTCTTCATAACATGATAATCTCATAGCAGGAACTAAGAAATTTCTACTATAATCCACTGAAAGTATATTATCATTGAAAAAGTCAGCAAACTGATATGAAAAATCAACACAAGCATCATTTATATCCTTGTTTATATGAAAATCTGAAAATGATGAAGAAAACTGTCTTAAATCTGAATTATACCTACGTTCTTCTTCCTGTTCATAAGCTTGTATATCTTCAACATGAGCCTGATCTCGAAGCATTTTGCAAGCTCGGATGTTCTCCTCCACTCCTTTTGCATTCTCAAGCAATTGTCTTAAAGATGATGATTCCCTTTCTAACAGGAAAAAGACAAGATTTGAATGTTGAGCCATAACATAATATACCATAGCAAATTTTTCTGAAGGTCTGATCTCCGGAGGCATACTGATATAAAAACTTTGAAACCTCCAATTAAATTTAGTAATTGGCTCATCATTCTCTCGTGTCAAGCTATAAAATTCGGAAAGAAATTGATCATAAGATTTATTCTTACCCCAGTCCTTCAAAAATACATCATGTAACTCTTCCCACGATCCAATTGAATCAGCTTTTAAATTTCGAAAACAAAACCCAGCATCTCCGGCAAAGGATTTCGAAAATAACCTCATGACAACATCCTCATGCATGATTTCAAAATTATCAATGAAATTATGAAAAGATTCTAAATGCTTCTCTGCTGTAATATGGTCTTTTCTAGTAAAATGGGGAAGATATTCAACAAAGTAGGAAGGGTAAGGATATAAGAGACATGGCAGCCTAAGAGGTTTAAACATCTTTTATCTGTGTCTAGACTGAAAATTTATGAGTTGAAAATGAGGTTCAATAAGATGTTCGCAAGTTTTAGCAGTGATGGTAGAAGGTAATAGATTAGATTTATTCTCTACAAGATGACCAGAATAATCAGCTTCAAGAGGTATGGGTATATTTATATCATGCTGCACATGTATTTCACATGAAGGAATAGGATCAACATCAATAAAACAAGAAGAATGCAGATTTTCTTCTTCCAAAGAGGGATATGTACTTGAAGGTTTATGATCATCGGAATAGACAAAACAAAAAATAATTCTTTTGACATGCAATGGGAAAGATAGGAAAGAACTTATGAATAAGAACAAAACCTCATGGAGTAAATTAACAAGCTGATACCCAGTCTTTCCATTTGGCTTCTTCATTTTTCTGTCAACAAAATTCTCCTTGCAGTGGAATCTTTAATCGTGAAGTTGCCAGTGAAAAATTGTAGTCTAAAAGATTTTTTTACTTTGTTCACCTCTCAAAATCAGATGAATAATGATATCCCACGGAAGATATAATTCAGTTTCATCCCTGGCAATGGTGCCAAAGATGTTAGTGCCAGAAATTGTTCTTAGACTACTAGAAGAACAAGCCAACACAATCTCAAAAGTAAAATTAAATAAAATAGATTTTAGCGTTTTGGTTTTAAAAACTTCATCAGCAAGGAGGAAATAAAAATCCACAAGCTAATACATAACTGAATCATGCAAGTTGGATAAATTGGGGATCAAACACAACCCAATAAGCCATAAACATTACACATGAAATACTAATTCCACCCACAGGCTACAAGCATTTACATGAATAAAAATTTAAACAAGAAATGAAATTGTAGACTGTGCAATCAAACGGATCAGAAATGAAAAATCATGACAGGTAAAAGGGCTTATCATTTTATATATAATCAATAACATTCATTTACTTACATAAGAGTTATAAGTGCTAGCTTGAGAAATCAAAGCTCCAAAAGCCTCTCCTTGAGTGAAAAATCCCCTCCACAAAACTGTATGTTTGTCCTCCTTTTATCATTAAAAAAGTAAATTAGTTCCATAACTACCTTTTAGGTCAAAATTTGAAATAGTTACATCAATTAGTTACATGATAACTCAAAATCTTTAAAGATAATTAACCCAAAAATAGCAAGTCGGATTTGGGGAAATTTGGCGAATTTCTGGAAATTTGGGTCTCAAAGACGCCTTCATATCTCTCGATTCGAGACATTTGTGAAAAAATTGAGAGTCTTTTTTTTTAATGAGTATGTTATGAACAAAAAACTCTATTGGTTTTTCAAAATTCCTCTTCAATTGTACGGAATACGTGCTACAAATTTGTGACTAAAACAGGAAATTATTAAATAATTCAAACCCTTAAAATAGGCCACAAAGATGAATTAGAAGCTCTCAAATGATAATAGCTGTTGGAAAAATGAGAGAGGTTTTTGTGAATGATTCTATTGTGGACAGAAACCTCTTTTGGTTTTCCTGAATTTGTTTCCATCTCCTCGTAATCTGCTCCCAATGACAATGACAAAAATAGCAAAAACAGACCTGCTACATGAATCTCCTCATGAAAATATTTGACAAAGGATGAAAAAATGAGAGTTAGATTATAAATAAAAACTTGTAATAAACTTTTATTATAATTTTTTGAAAGCTTAAAGATGTACATATTAACTAATAAGCCCAAAAGACAAACCTTCAAACTAAAATAATGAAATAATTCAACCATTAAAAGCATTTAATCCAACCAAAATTATTGATTGTCCAAAATTCTTAGAATCGACATAAAATGTAAAATAATTTTAAACCAATGGTTGAAAATTAGGACAAAAAGAACAGATAAACTAAGAACAAGATCTAGTTATAACATCACCCACCTAGAACTTGTGTTGCACCCGATGCTAATCATGCCATTGCTTGTACTTAGCATTCGATCTGTCCAATATGTCATCAACCTGTTGGTGAATGCATTGAATGCACTCAATGAAGCTGTTCGCCTTGGAAAATTTATACTGGACATGAGCTGAATCAGCTTGAGTAGCTGTAGATGGCATGGCTACGTCAATGGGTAATAGTGGCTAGATTCCCAAGCCCACCTGAAAGGGGTTGTGGTCGGTTGAGCTGTGGAGGGCCCAGTTATAGCTATTTTGTACATAGGGGAGGCTCTCATCCCATGTGCATGGATGCTTTGAGTTGTTCATGCGCAAAATGTGTACGATCATCCTATTGACGACCTCTGTCTGGCCATCAGTCTGGGGATGGAAAGCTGTGGAATTTGTGAGCTTGGTGTCTAGCATTGAATATAGGCTAGACTAGAATGTACTAAGGAACCTGCTGTCCCGATCTGAGATTATTGGCTGTGGGATCTCAAAGTGTACCCACACTCATTCAAAGAAGAGTTTAGCAGTGGCTTCTGCTGTGATATTCTTCTTGCAGGCTGCCATTATAGCCATCTCTGTGAATCTGCCGACAACCACGAAAACACAATCATTACCGTGCTTAGAAGAAGCAAGGACCGACATGTAATCCATGGAGATGGATTCCCAAGGTTGACTAGTGGTAGGAAATGGAGTATAGAGGCCTTGCTTCTTGATGGATGGTTTGGAAATGGCACAGGCAGTGCAGGAACATATGTACTTCCTGACGTCATGTCGAAGGTTTGGCCAATAAAAATACTTCTGCAGTACTACCACTATTTTCTTGACCCTGAAATGCCCAGCAACCCAACTATAGTGCGCTTCCCATCATCTTGGAACGCTCGCTTGAAGGAACACAAAGGTGTCCCAGGTGACATAGTAGTGCATCCTGGAGGTGAAAATTTGGAACTTGGTTTCCCTCCAAGAGAATCCTGTATGTGTGGCAGAATTCTTAATTGCTCTTATAGAGAAGAAGCCAATCAAAAGTCTTGTTCCCACAAGAGTTGAGCATGATGGTTATCACCACAATCGGTGGTCGGCTGAGGCAGTCTGCAACATTATTAGTGCTTCCCTTCTTTTACTTGATGTTCAAATGAAACTGTTTTAGATATGTGGACCACTTATAATGGCGATCGTTCTGTAACTTCCCTTGTGTCTATATGAACTATAGGGATCAGTCTTCTGTGTGGATGATCATTTCCTTCCCCAAAATGTAATGCTTCCATTGTCGGCAAGCCTGTAATATGGAATACATCTCTTTGTCATAAGTGGGATATTTATGTACTGTGTCAGACAGTCTCTCACTGTGATATGCCACTAGATGCCCTTATTGAGTAAGGACTGCCAAAATAGCATAGTCAGAGGCATCTGTCTCGATCTCAAATGGTTGTTGCAAGTCTAGTAATGTGAGCACTGGGGCACAATAGGGGCGATATTTCAATTCTGCAAACACCTGCTATTAATTTTATGACCAGAAGAATTTTTATTTTTCTCCTCCCTTGGTGACTTGACTCAAGGTCCAAGTGATATGAGAGAATCCCAACATGAACATGTGGTAGAAATTAGCAAGACCTAGAAAGCTGTGAAGCTCTGTTAGAGTAGTTGGGGCTGGACAATCCTAAATGACTTGGATCTTGATTGGAACCCCGCACTCATCAATAAGGTATCCTAGATACTGAACCTGGGTCATGCCAAAAGTGCACTTCTCCAAATTGGCACACAACTTGTGCTTTCCGCAGTGTTTGGAGGACCTGTCGGATGTCGTGGAGGTGCTCTTCCCAAGTTTGGCTAAATATCAGGATGTTATCAAAATACACTACTACAAATGAGTTAGTGAATGGTCGCAAGATGTCGTCCATCAGTCTCATGAAGGTTGCGGGAGAATTCGTCATCCCGAAAGGCATGAACATCCATTTGAAAAGGTCCTCCTTGGCCTTGAAGGAATTCTTTCACACATCGGTCGGTTCAATTGGTACTTGGTGATACCCAGAATTTAAGTCGATATTGCTAAAATATTTCTCCCTTTTAAGCTGGTCCAGGAGGTCATCAATCTGTGGGATTGAGTACCTATTCCAGATAGTGATCTTGTTTAGCGCCTGATAGTCAATACAGAGTATCCAAGTCCCATCCTTCTTCTGTACTAACATGATTGGGCTCCCACAGGGTGATGAACTTGGCCGGATGCGGCCCCTCTGCAACAGCTCCTGAATCTGCCTCTTGATTTCATCATTTTCCAGAATAGAGTGTTGATAGATCATTCCATTGGGCAGTGGTACACCTAGGGTAAGATCGATGGGGTGCTTGAACTGACAGTGCAGAGGCACCCCTGTGGGTGAGGTGAATATGTATCGGTACTCCTCCATGACCTTGTCCATTTGTTGTTGTCATGTGGAGGAGCCCTGTCTTGAGGTTGTGGCCATGATCTTAGTCTTTCCCTGAGGGAGAATCATCAAGAAAACAAATTTCCTGGTTTTGGAAATGAGCTTATTGCATTGTTTTGCAGTAACCAAAGAGATAGCAGTAGGAAGTGGTACCTATGGTATCATGTATAACTTATTTCCCAACATAATGGTAACACTGGGGCTGGGAATGATACATAGCATGTCGCTTCCATAATTATGGTTGACCTGATAATACATCAGAAACATCAATAGGAGCAATATCACATAATACCTTCTCACTGAAGGGCTTGATGTTGTAGGGAAGGCAACAATGCTGGCTGACGCAGAGATCCCGTCCTTGGTGAAGCCACCCAATGGTGTACGGCTGTGGTTGTGTTTTGTTTGAAAATCCCAACCACTTCACGACCTCTGCTGAACTGAGGTTCTTTTGGCTCCCACTATCGACAATGAACTGTAGCGGGGAACCCTTTATCCACATCTGGGAGTGGACAAGATGCTCCTCCTCCTCTAAACTTCCAGTTCTTCCTTTTGGATCTTCGTGGTGGCAAGGGTGGTGTTGGGATCTGCATTTCTTCCCTCTATCATTCCCATTATTTAGTTTCTGATTCAAAAGCCTTTATCTCAGCCACTAGTGACTGCTTGGCCCGACACTCACTTGTGTTGTGAGTGGGACTCTTATGGAACTCACACCACTTTACCGCTTCCTTCTTCCGCTTCATAGTGTTTCTCTTTGCTTGGGGATTTGAAAAGTTGTCTTGAGTCTCCATGCCTTGGATGTGTCCTTGGTTCTGTGGTTTCAGGGCACCTTTCGCTTGCTTTTGATTCGCAGATCCAAAGTCACCTTTTTTGTTTGAAGTTTTGCTCAATTTTGGTAGCATACCTGTATGCCATATCAAGCGACGAGATGTCGAGAAACTCCATTTCCTCCTGAATGTATCTATGTAGACAACAATGATACTTCAGAGCCAAATGTTTCTCTGAATCTTCGATACCCAACTTGGTGCACATGTTATGGAAAAAATTCGTCAGCTCATGCACATCTTGATCTCTTTGTTGCCGCAGCGTATTCCATTGTATGTACTTGTCCTCATAGCTCCCCATGGGATAATATTTTCCCTTTATGGAATATTGGAAAGAATTCCAAGTGGGTACGGCCAAGAATAGAGAGGGTTCCTCCTCTTCCTTTCTCTCATTGTAGGTTTCCCACTAGTCCTTGACATGGGGGGGCGACTTTGAGTAGTGAAAAAGTAATATTTTCTCGGTCAGAAAAGTCATGAACCAAGAAATATCCTTCAAATATATTCAACCATATATCTACAGTGTTTGCATCTATTCGGCCATCAAATATGGGAATGTCAAATTTTACTTGTATCTTAAAAGGGGTTGCACCTCCAGAGTGGCTGCTAGATGTAGATGCGTCGCCAGTGAAGTCAAACATTGTTTCTCTATAGTTTAACTCTGCAATAGACAAACGACGTGTTCTGTCCAACTTATGGGAAATTTTGGGTAGAAAAAACTCAGGAAATCATTGTAGTTAGAGGGAAAGTGTTGGAATTGTTCAGCGGGATGATAATGTAGAGCCTTAGACCATTATTTCTATTGAAGTGCTTGAAGCCATCCATTTTCTAGTGCAATTCAGGATAATGGGGTCATAAAAGGTTACATTGTGATCGGTTTTGATTTTGGATGGATCTCATACTCGAATACAAAAAAGAGGAAAGCATGTTCACCAAGGGGCATTCAACAAGTCGAGATGTTGGAGAATAATGCCAGGGCATTATTTTGCAGAGGGACGGAGAGAGAGAGAGAGAGAGAGAGAGAGAGAGAGAGAGAGAGAGAGAGAGAGAGAGTTACAAAAGAGGGTACAACAAATTAATGAAGCTACAAATCATTCAAAAGCAGTCCTGAAACATCAACTGAGGAAACCAACAAATGTTAAAAGTCCAAACAACCTATTTTCTAGTCAACACTACATACAGAGACACAACGCTGCCTAAAAAACAAAGCTGAACCAGAATATGAGAACCCTCAACAATAGATAACATCCCTATATCACACCTCAATAATGGACAATGACTTCAATAGTAGATGGAAGCCCTCAACAACATATGAAAACCCTCAAGAAGTCAATTGTTGGGAAATGAAACCAAATGTATCCCTAAAACAAACCCTATCCAACAATGGAAGCACCAAATATATCATAGATCACATGTGTGGAAGGATGAGGAATAGATCAGATGATAAAAGCATCAAGAATGAAAACATTATGTTGAGGAGATCACAAAACAAATGAATTCCTAAGCCTTAAAGTGTTGTGAAACCCTAGATTTCATCCAAAACAAATGTGATGAAAAACCCTATATTAGTCATATAAAAAAAATAGAGCTAAGTTATATTTTCAAGATGCTTTTAGAATGAAGCATAGGATTAAATTTATAGGATTTCAATGACCCCTCTAAGGTTCCACCTTCTATTTGGTCATTTCCATTAGGGTTACTCCAATAAGGTCAAGATGTCATACGTTTTAGAAGGATCCACATTTAAAAATATAATTTAATGTTAAGACACCTTAGGAGAGGGTATTAAGGACATGCAAAAGGATTAAGTTACCACACTAAAAGGGGGGTGCTTTCACATAACCAAGGAGGGTTCAACACAATACTAAGAAAACACAAGGCTAACCATAAGTCAATAAGAGGGATAACTACAAGGTGGGGAAAACAAACCTTATAACCACAAGTCTTCAAACAATAGATGGAAGCCATAAACATATCACGAAATATACATGTGGAGGGATGACAAAGAGATCAATTGATAGAATCTGCATGAATGAGAAATATATGTTGAGGAGATCCCAAAACAAGTGAACGCCTAAGTATAAGGTCAATATGTCATACCTTTTCGAAGGTTCCACATTTAAAAATATAATTTAAAGTTAAGACGTCTTAGGAGATGGTAATAAGGACACGACAAAAGTTTAAGTTACCACACTCAAAGGAGTCACTTTCACATAACCAATGGGGGGTCAACAAAAGAATAATCCAACATAAGGATAACAATAAATCAATAAGAGGGCTAACTACAAGGTGGGGAAAACAACCCTTCTAACCACAAGTAAAAAAAAAGGTTAACCACTAGGATGGGAAAACAACCCTTCTCTATGTCTCTCAATGTATGTGGTCCACATGTGTCCCATGCAGTAAATGGAAGTTTATAATCACCATAAAGGAATGATAAAACTAGATGATGTGATCCTCTAGTCCTCCTTACTGCTCCTAATGTCAAATTTTAGTGACTTCATCAAGGGGTGGTGAGTCCCTTGAGGAAACAAACTAGTTCAACCATATCAAAGACATAGGAGAGGAGGGAAACACACATCCTCATAATCGTTAATTGACCAAGATCAACTTGGTTAACTGACAAGGTATCCTAGGGATTAAGTAGGGGCCCTATATAATTTCTAGGGACTTATCTAACTTGGTCCTAGACCAAGTACCCTAAATAACTGCTACAGGTATGGACTGCTTTTCCCCAGACCAAGAATATCTCTGGTGCAACTAACCAGAGGCCCTGGTGATTAGCTAGGGACTTTTCCATGGATATGTACTAATTTGTCACATACCAAGATCCCTAGATAACTTCTAGGGGATTAAAATTCTTGGTTAACTAACCAAGAACCCTAGTTAACTGTCCAGTGTGCCATCCTCCTAGAGAATGGATCTTGTAACTGCATTATATTTAACATATGAAACTCATCCATACCGTAATATGACATATAGTAGCATTTTACGACCCACATATCTAAAATTAAAAAAGAAAACACATAAAAATACCTAATCTAATGCATCTAAGCTAAGCTAATCCCCTTGTGATTCTATTTAAATACCCACATCCCCTCTATTATGAAACACTTCTAGATGTTAACATAATTGGAGAATTCTTTGGTGTATACACACCATGAAAAAAAATCGTTTGGAACAAAAACACTTGGATGCTATGGTCTATGTATAGTACAATCTAATGATGAGGGATAACGAGTTGTTTAACAAGACCCCAAGGTTAGACAACATAAAATTGGATTACTTTGATCCCTCATCAGAGTGGGTTGTGGATTCTTAGGCACCAACATTTGAAAATGAAGACCTTTCTTGGTTGGATTTGCACCCACTTCCATATGTTTTACATTCAGATCCAGGTGAATCTGGTGTGGCTCAAAATATCACTCCGATCGAGCATGATGAGGATGATCAGGGCCTATTTTTCATGTTATCAATTTAAATCTATTAATTAGTATTAGTACTTGTTGAGCAGGGTTGGCATTAATGTCAAAGACTGAATCCATTAATGAGAAAGGTCATTTGACATAGATGACATGACAAGAAGGTTGCACAAGTTTTGATCTGGTAGCTTAGGTATTAGATCCCACTCATAGATGATGGTACAAATGACCCATTATCATGGTCATTTGTTGAATATGGTGTAGTTCATGTGTGTGGAGCCCTTGATGTGTTGATCTATCTCCCTTCTTTTTATGATGATGCCCTCATATTCTGCATGTATGTTGAGACTAACTTGATGATCATTGTTGGAGCACTTGGTCATGGCGTGGACATGAGAAGTCGACCTGATAAAAGAAGAATTTAATCAATATTAAAAACTAGTCCAACTCCAATGTCGGCTCCCTAATATACTCCACATAGATTCCTTTTTAAAAATAAAAATTTGATTTAGTATACAAATGTGTATAAAAAGAGTCAATGCCCCCATTTTTTTGTGTGCGAATTGTAAATGGATTGAGTGGAGCACTAGGAGATTTCAGGGTGACTGAGGCAGCCACAATATGGCATAAGGAGCGGTTGAGAGATGGAATCAAACATTGTTTCTCTATAGTTTAACTCTGCATTAGACAAACAATGTGGTCTGTCCAACTTATGGGAAATTTTGGGTAGAAAAAACTTAGGAAATCATTGTAGTTAGAGGAAAAGTGTTGGAATTGTTAAGTTGGATGATAATGGAAAGCCTTAGACTATTATTTCTGTCGAAGTGCTTGCAATAATTTTTGGCATAGGGCTCTTGATTGTAGATCTCGGGGTAAATCAACTTTGTCTAGAACTAGAGGTATAAATGCTTATATTCAATGTTACAATTGCCATCATTATGGGTATATAACAACGAAATGTAGAAATAAGTTGAGCAACATCATTGAATGCTACAACTATCACTTATATGGGAAAATTGTAAGAGATTGCAAGAAAAGGACCAACAAAGTCTGGAGAAGGAAAGAACAAGTTCAATCTTCTGAAAAAAATCAGCCTAGAGAAGAGAAAGGAAAGGAGACATGCCAACAAATCCTAGTTGAGAATGATGTTAAGAGGAAAGAGGAAAAGACCCAAAATCTAGATGGTCAAATGCTCAAGAATGAAATTGATCAGTGCACAGAATAACGGTTGCCCTATGGCAAGACAAACTTGAGGTTTGTCAAATACAATGTCGAATACAAAGATGCATGATGATAGGGGAGCTATTAGCAGTGTTTCGGATTTGATTCTGGTTGACATGGATGGTCTAACTTTGGTCTAAGATTAGACAACCAAGGATGCTGAGAAAAGGGTTGTTGAAAACTCTAATTTGGAACTATTCTCAACAATTTAATCCAATTTCCTTCAGTTAGATGATCAAGCTTGATCAATGGTTTGGGAATCAAATGACTTGTTTCAAGATGATGAGGAAGATCAGTTTAATAGCTTGCACAGGACTAAGAATCCAACAAGGATTTTGTTATCTACATGATAAATGCTGAGCCGGATATGTATTTTAAAACAAAAGTATGAAAGGAAGACATAAACACATTCCAGAACGATGGTCAAATCTATGAAGAGACTCAGATGAAGCTACAATATGGTTCTATATCATGTGAAGACTAAAAAGAGAATAAAGAGGAGAAATTACTGCATAATAATAATTTGAATATTTATAGAAATACCTACCAAAGATCAAAGGAAGATTGTATTTTTTTTTCTTGTGTTTGCTATATGATGTCTAAAAGAGTACTATGTTTTTTAGACAAAACTGAATCTAATAAGACATTAATGATGAGATTGAAGGCCACTAAATGACAAACAATAGTTTCCATAGAGAGAGTTGATACAACTCCATAATATATTATAGATTAAATATTGAACGGAAGTCTATGTTTCAAAAAATTCAAGATTTGACCTTGTGAAGAATTCTCTCTGCATTTTCTTGCAAAACACTAGCAACATGTGCGGTATGATTAAGTGACATTTTATTAAGTGGAGGGAATCTCTGGGGCAGACATGCATCAAGTTGAAAAATTAATTGATCAAGCACCTATCTAAGAAATCTTTTGAGTTTGCAAACATGGGGATCCTCGGGCAGTTTTCTTAAAGATATGATATTTTCATAAATCATTCGAACAACAAATAGTTTGAGGCTAATCCTCTCTATTATTTCAGTAGTTAGGGCATCTTGGAGACAATTAAGTTTTCCCAAGTCCAAGCTATTCAAAGGTATTTCCACAACACTCCAAGCACTAGTAGAAGGGAATAAGAAATTGAAGTTTTACGAAAGGATGACATGGGATACTTTCAGCGGAGGGAAAAATTAAGACGATAAATTAATTCCTCAAGAAGATGGATGAGGCTTGCTACACCCCCATAGTTATCACATAAAAATATTTGATTCATGATAACCTCAAGAAAGGAAATTTTAATGTCTCTCTAAATATTTTCGCTAAAATGGAAGTAAAAGGATTCTATCCTGATGTACAGACTTACAATATCTTAATTGATAGTCTATGGAAGAAAGACAAAAGTGATCAAGACTATACATTCTTAAATGAAATATGTGAAATAGGGCTAATGTCTCCAGAGGTTGCTTTCAATCCATTGATCAATGCATTTTGTAGGAAGGAAAGACTGACTATAGAAGATCATTTTTTTCTTTTCTAATTTATATTCAAATGTAGTTATGTATAACATACAACTTGATGGGCATTAAGGTGACATATAGGAAGATTTGAGGCCTTGGTATGAAATGCAAAGAGCAGGTCTTAAGCCCAATTTAGATAAATAAGGAAACTAAGAAAATTGACAGCATATAACATATACAATCTTCACCAATGGGTTATGCTAGGTAGGCAATATGCAAGAGGCTTCAGACCTGCAGGACGAAATGTACAAAAATGATTTGAAGCTAGAAAATAGCACTCTACAATAGTTTGAAGTTTGAAGAGAATATTAATCAGCCTGAATTGACATAGTGTGATTTTATAAGTAGTTTGACAGTCCAAGATTGACATGACATTGACAGTTGGATATGACAGTTTGGTAATGACCACCCGAGTTACTTGCAGAATTTAAAGGTTAATCTCACAGTGACAAGCAGTGCTTTGTGACAGCTAAGATAATACTAAGAAAAATGCATTTAGAATAAGGGTGTTGATTGATAGGGTAAGGATGATATCAAAGGGTGAGCAAAAACTTCAGCATGATATTCCTATTCAAGAATTTTTTATTTTTATTTTTAAATTCTTTGATGGATAAGTGTTTAATCCTTTGTAATTAATGTCAAGTGGGGAAAACGTTAAAGTGGGGTTGAAATCAATGCCAAAGGGGGATGTTGTTGAGCAGGATTGGAATTAATATCAAATCGTGAAGCCATTAATGACAAAGGTCATTCAACATATATAACATGACAAGAAGGTTGCACAAGTTTGGATATGGTGGCTTAGGAATTATAGCCCACTCACAGATACTAGTACAAATGACCTATTATGTGGTAACTTGTTGAAGATGGTGTAGCTCATGTGTGTGGTATTATGTGGTAATTTGTTGAATATAGTGTAGCTCATGTGTGTGGATCCCTTGATGTGTTGATGTATCCCCCTTCTTGTTATGATGATGCTCTCAAACTTGATGATCATTTGTTGGAGCACTTGGTCATGGCGTGGACTTCACATGAGAAGTTGGCCTGATAAAAGAAGAATTTAATCAATATTAAAAACTAGTCCAACTACAATGTTGGCTCCCTAATATACTCCACAGAGATTCCTTTTTAAAAATAAAAATTTGATTTAGTAGTTCGGACCAACATTTTTGTAGTAGAAAAATGTGTATAAAAAGAACCAACGCCCCCATTTAATTGTGTGTGACTTAAGAATGAATTGAGTGGATTACTCAGAGATTTCAGGGTGACTGAGGTAGCTGCAGTATGGCATAAGGAGAAGTTGGGAGATGGAGCTAAACATTATTTCTCTATAGTTTAACTTTGCATCAGAAAAACGAAATGGTCTGTGCAACTTATGGGAACTGTTGAGCGAAAAAAAATAAGGAAATTGTCGTAGTTAGAGGCAAAGTGTTGGACTTGTTAAGTTATATGGTAATGGAAATTCTTAGACCATTCTTTTTATCAAAGTGCTTGAAGCCATCCGTTGTTTGGTGCAATTTAGGCTAATGGGGTCAGAGAAGGTTACAATGTGACCGGTTTTGATTCTGAACAGATCTCATACTCGAATACAACAAAGAGGAAAACATGTTCATCAGGGGGCATTCGACAAGTTGGAGTGCAGGAGAATAATTCCAGGGTGGTATTTTCAAGTAGATCCCAAGGGTCGATCAGTGATGATTGGGGTTTGTGACTTTTTTATCTTCTCCACCAATATAATGTTTCTCTACTCACCATTTCATCTCCATTGTAATCCCACAAGTTTCACACAACAATGGATTCAATAGTCGGGGTTGATTGTGGTTTTGATAACCCTGTTTTTACTGCAATAGAGCTTGAATTTTTCATCATAATCTACACCATCCTACTATGCATATCCTTTGGAAACCAACATTTCCTTGTGTTTTTCAAGTTCTCCTTTTTCATTCATTTTGGTCTTATAAACCTATTTGACTCCAATACTGGTTTTGTTTGCAGGGATACTAACAAGATATCGAGATTGGTTTTTCTCAATATCATCAATCTCTTCGTTCATTTCTTGTGCCCACTATGTATCCTTTATTGCTTCATCAAAATATGTGGGATGGTAGGAAAACAAAGCATATTGAAATTGCTTATCAATACAGGAGTCTACTCATATAACTCTCTCAAGATTTTGGTTTTCTGGTTGTGAGATGGACTATCTTCTATGTTTCCTCTTGCTTCTGTACTTCCAATATTGGAAGTCTGATAGGTAGATCTGACATATCTAAACTTTCTTGTTGTGGTATGTTTGAAGGATCACTCCATCATTTGACTTCATGGAATTTCACATCTCTGCTCATTACAATATTTTTGGTGATAGGATTATACAACTTGTAAGCCTTGTGTTGTTCACTATAAATAGTGAAAATGCACCGCTCACTCTTCTTATCCATATTTCTTATAATTTCATCGGGTACATTTGCAAATGCAACAAAACCAAAAACTTTTAGATGTGAAACACTAGTCTTAGTGCCAGTCCATGCTTCTTTAGGATATTGTCCTGGACACTCATCGTGCGATATCTGTTGAGCAAGTAGTCTGATCATGCAACAACTTCAACCCAATACTCACATGATAGTGTCTTATGTGACAAAATGCTATGGGCCATTTCCATGATGGTCCAATTCTTTCGTTCAACAAATTCGTTCTGATGTGGAGTGTATTTGGTGGTGAACTGTCTCTGGATGCCATGTTGCTTGCAGAAATCTGTAAGCTCATGTGAATCATATTCACGTCCACCATCTAACCTAATCACTTTAATGAACTTTCCATACTACTTCTGAGTAAGGGCCTTGAAATATAAAAACTCGGAGAAGGTCTTTGATTTGTTCTTAAGGAAATAAACCCATATTTGGCTGCTAAAATCATCAAGAAATTTCATAAATAAAATACAACTCATATGGATTCGGTTTTCATGGGTCCACGGAGGTCTTTATGAATTATTTCAAGATGCTCTTTAGCTCAAGATGTGGAAGTGATGAAGCTGTCCCTTTGATGTTTTCCAATGGTACAATCCTCATAGGAGTTGGATTTTTCATGTATAACTGGTAACCCCTTGACCATGGACTATTTGTGTAGGAGATTGAGACTCTTGAACGTAATATGACTGAATCTAGAGTGCCATAACCATGATTCATCTAGACTAGAAACAATATGGTCTATAGACTGTGGAAGGTTGGAACTCCTGAGACTGAAAGCAAATAATTCGTTCTTGGTCATTTCAACTTTGGCTATGAGTTTCTTACTGGGGGTTTTATCATAAATAACACAATATGTATCATAAAATCAAATATCATATTGGTTCTGAATTAATTGACCTATACTGATCAGATTGACATTCAGATGCGGTACATAGAAAAACTCATGAATAAACTTCTTTTCATTTTGATTTTAAATAGAAGAATAATACCTTTTCCTTTTTCTCGAACAATAAAATCATCTCCTATCTTGATATTTGTGACAACAAAGGAATCCAAGATAGAGAATAGTGACTTGTTATTGGTGATGGGATTGCTGCAACTTCTATCTAGTATCCATAAATCTGAGCTGCGATGGTCTTTAGTATCTTGATAAGAGAGAAACATAATCTCTAGTGATCCTTCTTCTTATTTAAAGACATTGGCTCTACCACTCTTCTATTTTTATTACTTCTTTTTGCATTCTAATTCCTATTGGCCATACTTCTTGCAGTATTTACATTGAATATTAGACTTAATGGTCAATCTCTTACCTCTCCCCTTCTAACCTTGAGAGTTGTGATAGTGATTTGAGTGATATGAATGTTCATGAATGGTCCTATCCTCTATATGAGGATACCCTTGGCCTCTTCTTCCTCTACCCCATCCTCCTCTGCCTTGACCTATGCCAAGGGAATCCTAGGTGCTGAAAGCATTGGTCAGTGAATCTTCTTCTTCATTGTGTCGAGCTTCATGTAGAACGGATCCATTCAACTCTTCTAGGGTGAACTAAGAAATATTTTTTGCTTCTTCTATGATAGTCACTATCATAGAAAATTTCTTGGTGAGACACCTTAGAGTCTTTTGAAAAACTACCTTATGTTCTAGAGGCTTACCATAGGTTTGAAATTGGGTTACAATGCCCAAAACCCTAGTCATAAACTGATCTACAATTTTTGTTTCCTTCATTTCTAGACTTTCACTCTAAAGTCAAAGGGTTTGCAATATTACCATTTCTACTGAGTCTATTCCCTTGTAGGCATATGCGAGCAGATTCCAAGATTGATGTGTGCTAGTGGCTCTTGAGATATGCGAGAAAATGGACTCCTTGATGCAACTTTGGATCACCATTTGGTTGTGATATCTTGGTCTTGGAGAGCTTCTAAGGAATTATTCCAGGAATTATTAATTACATCCAAAGCATTTGTATTAGGTTCTTTGAACTCATTTTCAACTATATCCCAACATTTGTTGAGCTAGACAAATATCTTCATATTGATAGACCAAAACTCATAGTTGGTACCAGTCAGTACGAGTCCAAAGATATCCTTCAAAGTGCCTGTGATGGTAGTAGCCCAACTAGTATGAATAATTAGAGATATATCTCTCTTTTTTCTTATATTGTTGAAAAAATAGGCAACACAACTTGTATATCTAGCACAAGGCACTGGAGGGGTGCGGTACCAAAAATTGGTGTAAGTGACCAAGATTCACCACACTTTGAATAAGTGAATAGATCATTGGTACCACAGTTTGTATGAAGAGAAAGTGTGGTGGTACCACACTTTGTCTTAAAAAAGAGTACGAATAGTGTTGATGCATCATAGTTCCCGATAGGGATAGGGTGCGTTGGTGCTCCAAGAGAAGAAGAAAAAAAGGTACACCCAATTTCTCCACGCTAATGTGTTCCAGCTTCAATCACAACCTGTGTGTGTGCATGCTTTCCACTTTGTGAAAATGATTTCCCAAGACAAAATAATGGATTAGGCCACATGCTATCTTTTTCCCATCACTCCCTAATGGGACTGTGATCTCAATATTGGTTGCACCTACAGTACAGTTGCCACTCATAAAGAGGGTTAACTAGAGATCGACATATTTCAAACTTGATATCATGTCCTTGGGTTATCTCTAAGAGGAGTCCCTAAAAGTACATCAAATCGAGTTCACATATTCTCCTACATTAGAAAATCCTAAAACATAATTGTATGATATCCATTTCTGACCTTTACTAAATCAACATGGTTGTTAGAATTGAGCTCACAACCTCTCTCCTCCCTCTTGTGCATTCTTCCATCCCTCATCATATCCAATAATTTCAATAATTTCAATAATTATGAAAGAGTGAAATATTAATCCTATATTGGGATCATATTCATCAAAACCACCTTTCCCCCCTACTCTAGGGTCTTATCCCTTAACTGTACCTAGAATCTAAAAGTTGATTCTCAAAGGAGATTACTCAACACCATACAATTTTGATGAAACTTTCTAAACCAAGCAGTAAAATAATGTAGAATTAGAAAAAACATCCCAGGCTTAATAAGTGAATTTGCTTGACTAAGGGTACATTTTGATTAAAAACATGATAATGAAGTTAAACAATCAAAAGTACAAACAACAAGGTAGATAGAGGTTGATGTGCTTGATTATATGCCAATCCCTTAACCTCATACATGATAGAATTCAATGCCAAACATTGTAATATTGGAATTCTCAAAACTATTATGTCAGTTGAAATATGAATGGTATCTAAATTTCTAATTTTTTCCATCTAAACTTTGATGAGGTTGGAACCACTCTCAAAGATCCTGAAATAATTAATGGTAATGTTAAAAGTTTAATAAAAAGGATAGAAAATAGAAGATAATAAAAATACCAATTTTACTTTAAGAATTTAATATTACCATTACTAATTAACACCTCCAGAAAGAAAACACCCTACATATGCCCTCATGGATTCTTCTTTTGACCTCTATTTAGCATCTAGGAACCCCTCATTTTCTTGAAGGAGCACCTTAGTGACCCCCCTCCACTTGTTCACACTTCAAATTAGGGGGATGAGATCCTTTCTACATTTCCTTAAGGTTTTCAAAATTGGGGACAAGGAGAAATGTTTCACTAAGAGCCCCTAAGTCTTCAGGGCACATGGAACAAGGGGGGCATGCTCTTGAACCTAGGTAACACATCATTGTGTAACAATATTTTTAACGAAGTCAATATCAGCTCAACACTCTCCCCTTTATATTTTACTTGGGGTAAACACTGTACCCTTCGTTACTGCTCAAATTAGCACCCTTGATCGAGGTAGACATGTTGACAAAGGTAGTAACTAGAGAGAAGTTGAGTTCCTGCTCAGTTTTAGTTGGCCTTCAAGCATGAAGGTGAAGATGACAAATTTTCCAGGTCCAAGAGCATAGTTCAACACATGCAACAGTAGTGGATTTGTCATGATCATTCTCCAAGTGGTAGATTTTTGGTTATGGACTTTGATTTTCCTAATTCAAGGATGTTATTTTAGTGGTGTTTGGATCCTGACACCTGACATGTGGGTGTGGGGGGGATTTCTCCCCCAGTATAGTCGTCAGGGGGGTCCAAGGGCAGGAGACAACTATTTTGGGAGCCCCTTTCTAGTAGGGGTTCAGGGGAAGCACCTCCATAGTGAAAATTTAGGAAAAAATTCCTTGTAAAATTTGTAATTTTAGAGTCATGACTTGGTCAATAATGGGTGATTTATGGGCCCATAGTTTTGGGAATCCCATAGTATTTTTCCATGGTATTCTCTTTATAAGGGGAAGGCATTGTAATATGGTTGTGTATTGTATTGTAACATTGTATAACAATATATGTGATTGTGTGAGAGAGACTGAGAGAGTGAAGAGGAAGTGCAACGAGGTTGCTGTAGGTTTTATCCCTTTACTTTACTGGATGGAATAATAATAAGTGGCTAGAAATTTATGTGTGGACGTATCCAATCTTAGTTGAACCACATTATATTTGTGTCTCTCTTGTAATGTGTTTTAATATTTGCATCTTGTTTATTGTTTAATGTTATTGCTCTATGATCCTGCTTTCTAAGAAGGGGGGTGTGCTCCCTGCCCTAGGGAATGCATCTTATGTAACACTATTTTTAACATATTCAATGTCAACTCAATAGTCTCCCCTTTACATTTTACTTGGGGTTAACACTATACCCTTTGTTACCGCTCAAATTAGCAACCTTGATTGAGGTCACATATCTTGATCCAATGAGGGGTAAGAACAGGAGAAGCTAGCGCCCAATGTTAGCATGGAACTGCTTCCAAACACTTTAGCTCAACTCCTAAGACCAAGTGGGAGTCCCTAATATCAGTGGATGATATCAACAATCACACCAACAACACAAATACCTTTTCACAAGCAACCTCAGAGTTAATACCAGTGCCTTATGGAGTCAAATTATGAAACATATAATGACACTAAGTGAGAGCGAGGAGTTACAATAGTTTATTATGAATTTCAATATAAATAACCTCAATATCTTATTTCTTTTATAAAAATACAATAGTGAATAACACTTCATAAAATGGATGAAAACCAACCAAAACAATGCCACCTTACCACATAAGATGTACCTTGAGGGTTAGGGCAGGTAACATTTCCTCAAGAGGGTGAAGGGAATCCCTACACCAGATTTGAAAGTGCTTAACCATATATGGTATTAGCTCTAACCAACCCTTAAATAGATGGTGCAACTACTTAGAAATTTTCAATCGATGTCCAACCCCCAAAGAGTGAATCCTAGGCCTTTTCATTGCGTTTTTAGGCCTTCAAAGCTTTCTGATTTGATTGATGTAACTATTGTACTTATTATACCAGATCTGAAAAATTCCCCAAATAACACAAAGCATGGTATAATTTTCTAAACAACCAAAGGAAATGAATGATGTTGAGTATCCATAAGTAAACCTATGAGGGTGCACTTTTCTAGAAGAGCACAATTCGAAAATTCAAGATATTTTTTTAGATACACATAATCCATATTTTTCACTTTTTTCCAAATATTATATGTTTTTGTATTTTTGTTATATATATTGTAACGCCCCAATATTTTGAGTAGACATCTTTTGAGATAAGTGTGTCGCATTTTATTTTCTAGTAATCTGTAGGACTTAGTTCAATTGAGTAAACTATAATTACAACATGATAAACCAAATTATATGTTGTTGCTATGTTTATGATGTCACCATGAATATTATGTTACTATGTTTATGTAGGTATGATGTTGTGATTATCATGGGATTCTTGTATTTTATGATGATAGTATATGTTTAAATTTTTTCATTTATAAAATGTGAAATATATGATACAATATGTGGATACCATATGGTGTTGTGGTTGAATGAATTATTTTATGTCATGTGTAGTTGTTATGAACCAAAATTGTTACGTGAAATGAAATAATGATGATAATATGGATTAATCGATGATCAAGTGGAAATTCTTGTTATTAACATGTATTCTTTTCAAAATACTAACAAACAAGGAATAAGGGATAACGTGATAGCCAAGTACTAAATATGATGTGTGTATGAGCACATACTTATGCAAGGAACCTTATTGACCAAACCGATGATACAATGGCACACTCCAATAATCTTGATAGCAGCAGAGAATAATTTGATAAGGTATAGGCCCAGTATGTTGAGAGGGATGGATGTATTTCCCACCCTATGTTACTACGATACCCGAGGTCGTGGGAGGGCCGTGCTGAGACATGCTCCCCAAATTGTTGTGATGACAACGATCAGATGCCTACTAGGAGAGGCTAGAGTCTACTATTCAGCCGATGCTATTGCTTTCAGGTTCTTATGTGGTAAGGTCGGTGAAGCCGACATCCACTTCTATACTAGAGGAGGAAGGATAGGGAGGATGCAAACGTAGGTTAGGATGGGAGGATGTGTTAGATAGTACTGTTGAGGGTTGGGCATTCCTTGATACCAAGTTAGTGGTAGTAGGTACCCATATTTGTATTTATTGGTTAAGTTAATAAGAATAGAAAGAAATGATATAAAATGGATTAACTGTTAAATAACTTAGAATGTTAAAAATATGTATGTTTTCTATTTTTGCATGTGGAAATTACTATTATTAGTTAGTAGGTATGCATAGGTGGGATGGTGTTTGTTTATAGTGCATTTGACTTGTGCATACACTAGACGTGCATGCACACCTTCTACATGTATGATAGTATTGATGTACAACATACTCGTCACTTGAATAGTGGTATAAATTGTCATAGATAACCCACTTAAGGATATATTAATCAACTTCGATAATGAATGGTTAAGTTGTTAGTGTATGAAATAAGTGAATTAGTCATTCTATGTAAACAGTGCAATAAATAGTTAAGATAGGTATCACTAATGTGAATCATGATAGATAAAACATTAACACTACATAATTTTACTATTTAACTATTAATCAAGATTAATTAACCATTAAGGGTACCTTGTTCATTAATATAAAGATACTATGTTTATACAAATTTACTTATCGATTAAACAAATAAATGTTAATAACAAGAATTATTATTATTATTAGGTGGTATTATTGATGATTAGTTTAATAATAATATTAATAATGATATAACTATTGTCAGATACACCTAAACTTCATTGAATATAATTAAAAGAATTATTTAAGTGTCCAAATTGTTATACATGATTTATAAAATATATATTTTTATCATTTTTATTGTTAGAGGTTTAAACAAATGAAAAGCGATAGTGTAACTTAATATTATTATATTATCCAATTCAAATGATTATTATTATTTTTTTGAAAACTGAAACATGATGATTCAATCAAGATGGGTTGAGTAACAAGAACGTAAATATCCTCTTCATGAAAGTCAAGGTAATTATTATGTTATCTACCACATTTAAATATTGAAGAAGTGCATTTAATTAACATTAAATGAAAGATTTTGTAAACAAACAAGTAATAATAATAATTCTATGAATAAATAAACATAAGTTAACTCAAAGTGTACCCACTCAATTAAGCATTAAAATATTTAACTGCTCAAGACAACCATGAATCAGGAAACCATATTGAATCATTATTAAAAATCTTGAATAGTGTAAGGGTATTAAGGATTTATAGTCCCGAAACATTATAGGGAAGGCACTGGATTAAGAATGAAGGAAGGAGGAAGAAAATGGGTATCAAAAGGAAGGTCTCATGGAGGAGAAGGGGGGGGATGGTTTTTAACGTGAGAATATTATGTTAGTTATTATGATTTTCAAAATGGGGGATTTAGAGGAGGTGGGAAATTCAAAGATTGAGGAGGGGTTAATAGAAGGAATTGGTTTGGTGAGACTACAATATTGATCTATGGAAATGGAAATATCTGGAAAATACTACTAACGAAGAAGCTCTTGGGATTATCGGTTTGTGGGATCGGGGGATAGGAAATCCGTTGGTTTCTTACGGCCAGAATGATAAGAGCTAGTCGACAGGGTGGTTCTATTGGTTTGGTGAGTGAGGCTTGGTAATAGGGAACTACGAGAGCTACATGAAATAACCACAACTCTATGTTATCCATGTATTCTACTTGTATATATTTGATAATTAAATTTCATTTATAAATGTTAATTCCCATGATTGAAACATTGGATATGAACCAAAATTTCTAGATCTGTTGAAAATATTTTACTATGGAAAATTTAGAATACTATGATATGAATGCAAATACAAAATAGATAGAAATTATAACAAAACTTTGATGCAAAACAATACTAGAATTATTATTAAACCATACTCTAAATAAGTTGTTGTACAACAAAATTGACCTAGTAATCGATTTAATACTCTTAGAGAAGGAGGAGCACTACATATATACAACATAAATTTGATAAATAAAAAGGTTTGAATAAAAGAAGGGGTTAGACCTTAGTTTTTAACCCTAGGGAAATAAGAGATCAAGTTTAATGTCCCTTCTTAGTTTGTCTATTTAAGATATACCAATTACAAAAAGACTACTAAATTTATATAGGTCAAAGTAGCCTTATCCTAATTAGGGAAAACAATGAATTCCAAGGCCCAATTACGTAAATCTCCTTCAAGAGGAAAATATCCTCAAACAAGATTGACAAGATTCAAGCAAAACCCTAACTTTCCTTTCTTAAGGTGCACAAGAGCAACACCAAACAAGAAAATTAAAATATCTTATCACATCCACCAAGATAAGAGAAAGAGAGAGGTATTAGGTCTTCCATTACACTTGAGTTATAACAACCATTCAACGGATTAACCTTGAGAGAAAGAAAAACCCTAGAAATTTCATCATCCAACATTCATCACAAGAAAATTAAATGCAAAGAGATAGGTGTGAATGCCTTATAAGCTTCCAATGTATCAAGAGAACAAGTAATAAGATCATATTTGAACCCTCATCTTGTTACAAATGAGAGGTAGGTGCTCTTTATTTATATGGAGCAACCTAGCCTCTTTAGATTTAGATCCTACCTTATTAAAATATAAAATAAATTAACATTAGGGTTTGTCACCCACAATTTTGGGACTAATCCTAAAAAAGATGTTGATAGTGGTAGCACCCATAATTTTATTCATGGGCATGTGGATGGAGAAAGCCATTGGTATATTCACCCTTTACCCAATTTCTAGATTATGATAGCCAATGGGGGTATCATGAAATATAGGAGTCATTGTGAATATATGTGAAACTCTGATTAGGTGACTCCCATCTGAAAACACATATGTTTTTTATTGACATGGGAGTTTGTGATATAGTTTTTGGGGTTAAATGGATCACGAATTTGGTCTTGAGACCATGGATATTAAGGAAATTTATGTCAGCTTTACTAAGGATAGGAAAACACATCACCTCAATTGAATTACCTTCAGTTTTCTTGAAATCATCCCATCACACTGTTTGAAAAAATTATTGAAGAAAGACCACTCAGGTAGCATTGTTCATTTCAATGCCATTTGATTCATGGAAATGCTGACACTTTATATCCCCCTTAACTTACAATATGTTCTCTCCCAATATCAGTAGGTTTTTGAGGCACCAAAGTGTTTAACCCCCTCTCATGGGGAACATGACCATGTTATTCCTTTAATCCCAAGGAGTCAACATCCCAATGTTCATACTTATCGCTACCCTTTTGAACAAAAGAATGAAATTGAAAAAATCATTCAAGATTTATTGGAGGTTGACATCATATGTCCCAACAAGAGCCCTTATTCCTCCTTGGTGGTTATCATCCTAAAAAAGGGGAGATCTTGGTGCATGTGTGTTCATTTTGGAGATCTCAACAAATTAACCATGGTCATTACAAGGTCTTAATCATGCCCTTTGGCCTTTGCAATGTCCCATCCACTTTTCACAGCCTCATGAATAAGATCTTCCAACATTTCCTCTATCATTATGTCTTAGTCTTCTTCAATGATCTCCTAGTCTATAACCCTACTTGGGAAAACCACCTTCAACGTGTTGCTCTTACCTTCCAATTATTGCAAGAACACTAATTATTTGTGAAATTCCCCAAATCGGCCATTTGAGCTATAGAGGTTGAATTTTTTTGGCCATATTTTGGGTCAAGATGATGTATGTATGGAACCCAAGAAAGTGGAAGCTATGTATAGACCCCACCTCAAAACTCTGATGAATTGTATACAACCCTTCTTTAGGATAAGGTCAAGTAGTTAGTAGTCAACAATCAATGTAAATAAAGTCTCTTTATTAATTAAGACCCACTAAAAATTTTGGTACATCTTTGATCATGTCAAAGTAGTTAGGGTTTTGGTTCTACTAAGTCTATTTAAAGAGATATAAAACTATAAATGATTATGTGGATAAATAGTTACATCAAAGCAAGTGAAAAATTACCCAACCTTAAAAGGTGTTTGAATATTATTTACCTAAATTATTTCATTTATCATAATATAGAATTTGATTATTATTTGTCTAAATTATTTCAATGTAATAAATGTTAGCTTATTTCCTCCCATATTTATCTTTATTTCATTTATCATAATATAGAATTTGATTATTATTTGTCTAAATTATTTCAATGTAATAAAACTTAGCTTATTTCCTCCCATATTTATCTTTCCACTTTTTGTATCTCCTTGTTTAAGTTTGTTGTATCTCCTTGTTTAAGTTTGATATGTAATGCATTCTAGTAGATATCGTGATCATGTCAAGTCACAAAGGTTAAGATGTAGGCTTTGGGTGTGGACTTTGTGGTTCCATCATATGTCGTCCATTCAATAAAATTGGTACACGAAAGATATCCCTTTGTTATCAATGAAACAAGTCCTCCAACCTTCTCACCGAACTTTCGTATTCGGACTTTCAATGGAATATTTTTGCATTGTAATCTGTGTATGTAATGTCGTAGGGATTGGTGAAGATCACACAGAGACATGGGTCGATCTCCTTGCTGTGAAAAAGCTCATACCAGAAAAGGCACCTGGAGCAAAGAAGAAGACGAGTTACTCATTTCATATATCGAAGCCCATGGACAAGGCTGCTGGCGTTCCCTTCCAAAGGCTGCAGGTTCCATTCTTCTCCATATCATATTCCTCTCTTGTTTTCCAGTTTCAATGCAATGTTATGTACTAACCTGTGTTCTCTGTTCGCTCACTGCATTGTAATCAATGCGAAGTTATGTCATCTTCTTTGACCTGTCATCTGTTCAGGGCTGCAGCGGTGCGGTAAAAGCTGCAGACTTCGGTGGATAAACTACCTTCGTCCTGACCTAAAACGGGGCGATTTCAGCCAAGAAGAAGATGAGCTCATTATCAAGCTTCATTCCAGGCTGGGTAACAAGTAAGAAAAGGGCTTTGACTACAGGCATGGCAATCATATTTGGACAACAGCTGCAGGCACGAATATTGATACGTTTATGTATGTTTCAGGTGGTCTATGATAGCAAGCAGAATACCAGGGCGAACAGATAACCAGATAAAGAATTACTGGAACACTCATATTAAGAAGAAATTGCTAAAAGAGGGCGTGGATCCTTATACCCATCTCCCTATAATTCGAGATCATGGCTCTTTTGGGTTCTCCAGTGAGAATCCTGTACTTCGCAAGCGAGGTTGTAAGCCCAGTGAGGTATTGATTGATTTTTTCCAAAAGCAGACCACAGGAACCTACTTAGGGCAAAGTATAAGTTCTACAGGTCACGATCATACATATGACCAGGATGTGAATCTTGACTTATCAATTACTTTGCCATCCCTGCGCTCATGAGAAGGGACTTGGAGTAGTTCTGGGGAGCATTCCACTGGGATCAAGCTGTCTAACGATTGCATTCAGCAAGATCATAAAAGAGAAATCTGCTGTCGTTCTAATTGTTAGGCGTAGTGAACGTATATAAATGGTATGTAGAAATTAAATGAACTGCTTATGGATATGATGCTAATTCAAGTTATCAATTTCGATGAATCTCCAAATATATCAAGCTGGATGCTAATTCAAGTTATCAATTTCGATGAATCTCCAAGTATATCGGGTTCCGCCCATTAATTTGCAGTAATATATTGATGTTAAAAATAAAAGTATTGATGTTCGTTGTTTATTAGTTATAATTTGAGTAATTAGGAAGAATGAGTGTTATTCTTTTCGTCTACATTCAATTCTTATAAGTAAGTAACCAGTTTACTCTAGTTGAACCCCTTTGTAAAGAATAAATTCAAAACCCAACGCTTTCAAAGTTTAGCCCAAAAAAATGTTCGAAATAAACAGTAAACAATTCGATTAACTGTCCTTTTTGCTAATTGGATATTTTATTCAGCGGGTAAAAGTTGGTTCGTGACGCGCACCCACATTGTGATTGTGTCGGTCTGAAATTAGAAACGTTTCGAAAACTTCATGTGGTAATGAGATTGTACACGGCGGAATCTATATTTACGGTAGAATTTGTTGGGCGGTCAAATGATTCGGATTAACAGATCCTGACATGATTAAACAAGGAAAATAAAATCAATGGCAGTTTTCTGATGGATGTTGAGTCGTCTGGCTGTCTCCTGGTGCATTGATCTATGCTTTTTTCCATAACCAGTCATGCCATATTTTCTGTAACCGGTCATGCCATGTTATCTGTATATTTTGATTCACTCTTGAATAAGAAGTGTAGTTTCTTTTTCTGTGAAAGAACAGTATAGTTTTTTTTTTTGTGAAAGAACATTATAGTTTTTTTTGTTAAAAAAGAAAATTAATAAGAATTCTTATTGGACTTATTGGACTGCATATTTTCATTGAGTATGTATACTTATACCGCTTATGACTAAGACATATCCATTTTAAACCTGATTTATTAAGCCTTCAAGAAATCCATACTCTCTGCAAAACTTTTCATTGCTTAAAAGAGTTGAGTAGTATTTTTTGGGGCTGAAATTCATCCTATGTGAAAAAGTTTTCATTGTTTAAAAGAGTTGAGTAGATCTGCCCTGATTTTTGGTGGCTGAAATCTATGCTCTGTGCAAAACTTTTCATTGTTTAAAAGAGTTGAGCAGATCTGCGTTATATTTTCAATGTTTAAACGAGTTCAGCATATGTGCACTAGATTTTCTTGGGCTGAAATCGGTCTTCTGTGCAAAACTTTTTCATTGTCTAAAAGAGTTCAGCATATCTGCGTTAGATTTTTTTAGGGCTGGTTTTTTGGGGGCCGAAGTCGGTCTGCGTTAGATTTTTTTTGGGCTGCTTTTGTTGGTGTCTTTTATGAATGGTGTTAATGTTCTTTTCTCTGTTTGAAATACTAACTACATAGATTTATGTGAAATTATAGATATCAAACCTTCTGAAAAAACACTTTTATTTTTATTTTTTAATAGTTATGAATTTTTTTTAGGAAGTAATTGAAAACATTTTTTTACATTGGTATGAATTTTGTTTGTAGGGAGTAATTGAAAACAATGTTTTTTTTTAATAGTTATGAATTTTGTTTGCAAGGAGTAGATTGGAAACATTTTTTTTTGAAGTAGTTATGAATTTTGATTGTAGGGGGTAACAGAATCTTATTTTATTATTATTATTTTTGACAGAAACAATTATGGAATATATTAGGAAAACAATCCTAAATTTATTTGCATGAATACAACAAAGGAACTCATTTATGAGTTTTGAAAAATAGGCAAAAAGCCTTGGATGTCTACTTCTTCTAAATCTAAAAGTTTGCTTGACAAAATTCACTAGACTCTTGCCAAAATAAAATCCATATATCGTCGTAACAGAGATAGAAATTATACTAAAATAGAGGAAATCAAAATTACCATGAACCCGGGAGCTAGCGGCTTCTGGACTCTAAAGAACCTGAAGTTGGATAGACTGGATCTGGGGGTCTGGATGAGCGGCCCTCCTCCGCCAAAAGCACGACTTGCAACACCAATCTTCTGAACCGAGCTTCCATAGGTGCAAATTGAGCCTGAATAGCTTGTTTAGAGTGTGTGATGGTGTTTTCAAAGTCTTAATGGAGTTGAGACGTGTCCTCTTCCATCAATTCCAAATGTTGCCCACGTGCTGCATCAAGATGCTCAGAAAACCTGTTATCGTCACAAATCCTACTTCGAAGATTCTGAACTTCAATTTCAAGGTTCCTCACTTAGAGCAATAGATGTAGAGTTGGACACCATGATAGGATACAGAGAAATTCCCACCCAGAACCAGATGGGAAGATACTTTCATTCCACCAAAAGTATGAGTTTCAAATGATGGAATATCGAAGACCGATGAAACAAACAGATAAACCGCCTTCTCTGAAATCCACCCGAGGCGTCTTTCCCTTTCCATATCTCGCTCTAATCCTTCGCATGCTTAGGAGGACAGAGAAGAGTATGACCATGAGGTGATCTCCACAAGCTGAGCTCATTGCATGCCTCGAGGATCTACGCCATCTATGAAGTACACCTTCCTGTACTAATCATTAATCTTATAAGGACCTCTTGCATGTGGATACATGCTTTCCTTAAAGTTCGATCCCCCAAAAGTTCCCACGTCATAAATAAGACATGCACTAAGCCCCTTAGCACCTCAATCACGGTATTATGGTATAAGAAAGGTGATAAAGTCTCCATTTAGTTCAAGAGTCCCTTTCCTCAAGGAAACCGCAATGTTTGCTACCAGGTCGTCTTTCCCATTTAAACTTTGGAGGATATGAAAGAACTCGATCCAACGAAATCAAGGGAGCAAAGTCTAGATTTTCGTAATTATTTGTTAGAACCTCACATTCGAGGGAATTTTGCGATTGATTAGAGCTTGTATAATCAATCTTGAGTCCCCATAAATGTTAATCTCGTAGATACCATGTGCTAGGGCTTGAAAAATACCTTGCGAGAGACCCAAAGCTTCGACACTATTATTGGTGTCAACTCCAATTCCCCAAGAGAACGAGAATTCTTGCTTGTCTTTGAGACCAATAAGGACCCCTCCCCCTCCTACGGCCCCGTCCCATCCTACCACACCTACTTATAAATCTAATTATTATTTTTTTTTATAACTTTTTGTTATTAAACATATAAAAACTATTTTTAGAAGTCATAACATTTATATTTGTAATAAATATTTAATATAATATTATCCTAATCCATTGCTACTTGTAAATAATTAATGATGCTACAATCTTTTTCATATTAAGGATTGTAAAAGGTATTTCTAAATAAAAACTTATAAACTTATAATTGCTAAAAATGTTTTTATTAATTAATAAGTGTGAAATCTAAATGGTTAAAAATATGGTCTAAAATATAAAGTTATAAAAGTTTAAAAAATATTAAAAATTATTGTTTTTTTTTAAGTAAATTAATTTAAAAAAAATTATTCAATTATTTATATTATCTCTATAGGCAAGACAATTAATTCAATTATCTAGAAGACATTTGTATCAAAGTTATTATCTATCTTTTTTTATTTTAAAAATTTATAACTCAAAATTTTATTTATAATTTTGTTAATTTTAATAAATATATGTAGTTAATATATATAGTTAAATTCTGTTTAAATAATTAGTAATCCTTCATGTTGTAAGCTTTTTTTCCCTTAAATTTTGTCAAACTTAACTTTATGATAGAGGAATGACTATGCCCCTACGAAACATAATAAACAAATAAACCATGGATATATATATATACTTTCAACATTATTTATCTATTTTTATTAAAAGTTTAATATCATAATATTATAATTTATTATTAAAAATAAATAAAAAAATCAATTATATTACACTAAATTTTTTATATTGAATTATTAGAAAAAAAATAGTTTTCACAATAATTATAAATAAAAAACATATAATTAACAATAATATATCTTAATCACTATTTTACTTACATAGAAGGATAAATTTTAAGTATATAAAGCTCACATATGAATGGTAAAAAGACAAAATCTATGTTTTAAACTATGGATTTTTAAACACTTGAAAAATGGGTAAAAACATGTAACATACTGGAAATTTCCCAATGTAAATTGTGAGAAAATGGGTATATTTTCAGCTTTTACTATAACCAACAAGTCAAGCATGTGAATCTCCTGAGAGTGTGGAATCACATAATTGTAAAAATTAATGCATACATTAGAAGACTAACATCACAAATTCCCATTATTCCGTACTTCATCTTTCTCACTTTCTAAACATTACTAACACTTTACCCTAATCTAATGCCATGGTAGTAATATCTTAGAAATTATTAATTATTTACCTTTAAATCAAGATATTGAAATCACAATGTTAAACAAAAGGTATTGAATCATTTAACTATCCAAAAAACTTTCCTCCATTAAATATATACTTTTAACTGTATGCTTGCTAGTGTTTTCCATAGACAATTGTACCAAACATAAAATGTATCATAAAGCATTTATTGTGCTTCATCCATACATTGAATAACATCATGAAAATGAGTATATTCACACATAAAGCACAAAGCAAAAGAGAGACACCAATATATGTGGTTCACCCCATCCATGAGGCTACGTCCACCAAAATTTGTTAGTCTTTATATTATTTTATCAAGGAGAAAGAATCAAAATTTTGTGGTACATCCACTACCATCTTCTTTACCTTCAATCTCTTTCACCAAGAGTATTCTCCAAAATTTCCATTTTCCCTCTGGTAGGGCCTTCCATCTAAATGGAAAAACCTTTTTCCATTAATCATATTCCAACAACTACAAGACTTACAAAGCTTCGATTGAAATGGAAAACATTTTCACATAAAACATATTCCAAACTACAAGACTTACCAAACTTCCAACTACAAGACTTACAAAGCTTCGATTGAAATGGAATTTTTTTTCACATAAAACATATTCCAAACTACAAGACTTACAAGACTTTGATTTAAAGGAGAACCTTTTCACATAAACATATTCCAAACTACAAGACTTACAAAACTTTGAAAAAACCCTTATATATATTTATTTCATGTTTCCTCAATATGTTTAAGATCTGAATTCTCGAGATAAGCATAAAAAGACCATTAATATAAAAGGTTCACCTATTATCCATAACTTTCCTAGCCCCAAGTCCATCTTGTTTCCTTTATCGTTCCTCAATCATCTGGTTTCATTTTTTTGGAAGTATTAAAGTACTTAACCTTTTCTTATATCTAAGTTGATTATCGTTTGGAATTAAAAGAAGGCCAAATCCAATCTCTCTCTCTCTCTCTCTCTCTCTCTCTCTATATATATATATATATATATATATATATATATAAAAGATCGTTTTCTCAGGTGGTAATCACGAACCTAGTTGGTGCTATGATACTAGAGCTTAGTGTAATTAAGCTTGGTCCCTAATATCTCGATGTGGGCCACCCCAGAAGCTGTATGTGAAGCAGCCCAGCCCGGTCGAACTATAACTATATACATGATTAGTCACCAAGTGTAACCTTTTTTTATCTCTACGCACCTTAAACAACCTATGCTATGGGGTGGTATTACTTGCTCAGATGCCTCTGCTATTAGAGCTATGGGGTGGTATTACTTGCTCAGATGCCTCTGCTATTAGAGCATAGGTTGTTTAAGGTGCGTAGAGATAAAAAAGGTTACACTTGGTGACTAATCATGTATATAGTTATAGTTAGACCGGGCTGGGATGCTTCACATACAGCTTCCAGGGTGACGCACATCGAGATATTAGGGACCAAGCTTAATTACACTAAGCTCTAGTATCATAGCACCAACTAGGTTCGTAATTACCACCTGAGAAAATGAGCTTATTTATATATATATATATATATATATTGGATTTGGCCTTCTTTTAATTCCAAACGGTAATCAACTCAGATATAAGAAAAGTTTAAGTACTTTAATACTTCCAACAAAATGAAACCAGATGCTTGAGGAATGATAAAGGAAACAAGATGGACTTGGGGTTAGGAAATTTATGGATAATAGGTGAACCTTTTATATTAATGGTATTTTTATGCTTATCTCAAATATATATATATAATCTCACATATAAATGAACAAGGAAAATGTGTATTTGTAAACAAAAGAAGACCTTTATAGAAAGTAACTATATGTACATATAAGATTATCCGATAAGCATAACATGGTACCATATGTTAACGCCATAGTTTATAATAATTATCAAGAGGTAAGAATTCAACTTAAATGCCAAGCTCACATAACATTTATTATAAATTATAATTAAAGTTTATTGGATATCTATTGTCTCATATATTCATGTTATGAGTACAATACCAATGTAATGTTCCTTCATACCATAGAACGTCATAGTATTCAAGAAACCATGTCTTTTTTTTTATAGTCCTTATAGTGCGCAAATCAATTTAGAGTTAAATATATCTCTACTTTTACTAATGACATCAATTTTAATACTTAATAACTATAGGAACTTGAAAGGACTTATGACCATGTTAATGCCTCCACTTAAAGATTTAATGTGAGGTCGTTGACTCATGATCCTTTAAATTAAAGATTCTAATTACTTTTGGTAAAGTAGTTAGTTGCAAGTATAATACTCATTTTCTATAATTTGTTTAACATAAAACTAGTGCAAATCCGATGTCAAAATAGTCTCCTACACTTGCAGGTGTTTACCGAAACTTGCAGCTAGTTCATTCTAGTTTTATAGATGCTTCCCAAGGGGGATTTAATTGTTCAAACTTCGTGAGTGTTTAGGCATGATCATTATTCATTTAGACACATGGAGTAAATATGCATATCAAGAAATACTTATAACAATACTTTTGATCAGAACTAAGGACAAAGTTTATGTTATTGTAGGGAAAACTGTTTAGTTGACCAAGCTAAAATAAAATGTGTGTTTATTCAATGCTCACAATAGTCGCAGTAAAAAAAGCATGAACCAACCAATCAACCCCTTCAACTCTAGATCTAGACCTATATTATCCTCAAAGCTTCTTCTTCTCTATAATCGCCCTCTTTCAAAGCTTAAACTCTTGAGTTTACCATCGTTAATATCAAGGTTTTCCAATAAAAAAATTACAGCAATGGCCACTATTTTCTTTCTATGACGTCGACTAGGGTATGACCATCTCTTTTACCCTCTCGCCCGATTGGGGACTGTCGTAGCCTTTGGATCATGTTTTTAGAAAACTACGAGCAACAAGAAACTGGAACAAAAAATATGTCAAAAAATGGTTCTGGTACCCAGATCGAAGGTACATTGATTGCTACCAAATAAAATGCCAAGGATAAAACAAAAAATAGATCGAATGCTTTAACATCCAAGTGTATATAACTCTCAAAACAAGAAAACATGGAGGATTATTTTCGAGAGATCTAGTTCTTCCACTTCAATGAATGCAAACATCTCTACTAAAAACACAGTCAAAGGTTCAGATCTGAAACTCATACATTGGAATACATATAGGACTCTTCCAGATCTATGATTCATGAATAAAATGCATATCGAAAATCAAATGAAACCAATGTGAAATGTATACAATAAAATTCCTACGAACTCTTCTAGATCTATAATTTATGAATAAAATGCAGACAAACGATCACACTCAACCACTGTGAAATGCATGTGTGATTATTCCAGATCTAAATTTCATAGTCAAAACACATATGACAGATCAAAACTTAGATAATTAGAAAAAACATTGCGAGATTAAAACGTATCCATAGATTGGATCTAAATTTTATAGTCAAAACAAATGTGACATATCGGAACTTAGATAATAGGCAAATGCATGCAGAGATGAAAACATATCCATAGATTGGTTCTGAATTTAGTCAAAACAAATATGACAGATCAAAACCAAGATTATGGAAAATGTATACAGGGTCTTTCCCACTGTATAACACATAGACAAGAATGCATACTTGGACAGATCTGTAATTATCATCAACAAGCCGGCAAGGAAAAAAAAGTATACCAAGTTAAATACACCAGCCTCCATCAAGGTCTGCTCGATATAACTCCTGGATATGTAAATAAGACCAGACAACAAAAACAATGGATGGAACCTTTTAAACGATTCATGTATCTGTAAATCTTTTTTCCAGATATAGAATGGAGGTATTGAGCTCTCACCCCCGAGTACACCCCAATCGATTTCCCTAATAAGATATGATGAAAACCTAGAGTTTGTTCTCTCCCCGAGAGACCACCTGTTAAAATGTGGTTTAATATCCTTGATCTTCGATCAAAATTGGACCATAGAGAACATATGTAGTGTCCCCCCCCATCATCGCCTCCAATCCATATAATAACAAGAAACGAGACTTTTGTTTTCCAAATGACTTAGTCAACTGACAAGTTTTCTCTTCAAAAGGACAAGTGGTGGAAGGGTTGCACCATCTGTTTAATAGGGTAACAATTTCCAAGATTTTCTCCGAGAGAAATCATGGGCATTATTTTAACCAAAAGAATGTCATGTTTCCCCCACTTCAAGTAGAGTTTGTAAATCCTAGTATTATTGTGAAACATATTTTGTACTAAAGGAATTTTTAAAATATACTAGTATGATGCACTTAGGTTCAAATATGAGAGCCTGAATTATCTATAACTTTTAGTAGATAAAACAAATTTTATCTTTCCTTTTTACTTAATATGTATGTTTTCCAGTCATCTTCTGAGGGAACGTTACAAAACATATTGATTTAACTATATGTAACACACAAAAAATAGTAAAAAAAAATTACATGCACTATTTTTGTACTTACTAGCATATTTAACATGATTTACTTTTGTAAGTTTTAATATTTTGGTTCTGCTAATTGTGATAGTGGCTAGCTCTTTCAGGAACCTTCACCCATGACCGCAGGTGATGTTTTTCATTTTAATTGTTCTTAATTGATTACTTTATTCAAGGACTTTACTTGGCTATGGCTTGGGGAGACTATCCATAGTCTTGACCCCAACCCTTATGTAAGTTGGTTAAGTGACAACTGGAAAGGATTTATTCCTTGCCATAGTCTAAGCTATGGTGTGTGGTGACCTCCCTTTAAGCCTAATGGATTAGGGTTTTGTAAGGCATATGGTACATCCATTATAATAATAAAGTTGCAAAGGTTTTTAAAATAAAGTCTTAGCAATACGAAAATGTGTGGGTAGTGACTATGGTATACTTTACCCTATGATCACGATGGTTTATGTTTTATGTTCCTTGGCATAATTGGCTATACCTTGATTGCAATATGATATGGTTTGGAATATGGTTTTGTAACAACCCTTAATTTCATAAATAATTTTATTATTATTATTATTATTTACTGCATGTAATATTGCAATTTATTAGACAATACAAAGAGGGATGGTTTTACTCATACTTCTTTCATCATGCATTACTCTCGTCGTGTACTTAAGTTATTATTAGCATGTTTAAAATGGTGATCTTTCAATATGACATTACTTTACGACATTAGAGAACCGCCTATATTTAACTTATTGTCATACTTCAATTTGTCGTAGTTGTTTGTTTGATTCTAAACCGGAGTTGTGCAAGCCTATGGTCATGGGCTTAACTAGTCATTATGACTAATGCATGAGTCCTTCATTTTAATTTGTACAGGCTCTAAGGCATCTAGAATAAATAGATAAATATCAGCCTCTAGTTCAGATGCTAAAGGAGCATCGATAAGGAAACAATTAAGGTTTGGAAAAGCACCTATTTCTAAATTACTTCACATTGAAAATCATATTAAACATAACTAAGACATTACAAATGATTCCATAATCAATATTTACTCAATACTGTTGATCCGCGAAAGGGGCATAAGAAGGAAGTTTGGGCCCTCAACCAAGGAAAATGCGCTGCGCGTGCGATAGAAGCAAAGGAAGATCCCAAAGGACGTAAAGGGCCCACAAAGGCAGAACAAAGAGGTGAGTGGCAAAGGAAAGGCAAGCATGAAAGCGTGCAAGGGGAAAATGGCTGGAAAGTGACAGATGTATAATCCAGATCATGGCTATATAAGGGCGGTGTAACCTTGCACCTACGCACGTATGAGAAGATATTTGTAAGTCAGGTCGATAGGGCCTCACGTCAATTCATGATCACCATAGCTGTAACCAGAGGGGTGGCTGATGGTGATGTCTAACATACTGTCGATATACAGTTGGCCCTGCATGGCCATGTAAATTAGTATAAATAAGAGTGATGCAATGGTTAGAAGGTTGGTCTGTGAGGTTTTCGTTGATCCATGTTCAATTTCCAATAGTATTTTTTCTATACAGTAGTAATCCATGGATAGAGATGTTGGTTTTGTTGTAATGTCATGGAGATCAGAAGAGGAGTAGACTCAGGAAGAGTATAGTAGCAATAAAGGGGCTGTTAAGCCATAGATCTGGATGCTGTGTGAGAAGACCTCTAGGAGTAGGAGTAGAGTAGAAGAGTGAACCAGAGAGAATTAGAACTATAAGTCTGAACTTCAAGACACATTTCAAGATTAGTTTAATCCATATAATGTTGAATGTTGCTTGAGTCTTTGTTAGTTTCTTACAATCGGTTAATGAATGAACATAAGGAATTGTCGAATCGAATTTGTATATATATATATCATTCTGTATGATTCCTGTTATGAATCCTGACTTAAGTCGTAGAGCCGATTGATGTGAATCAGCTATGCCACATGAGTTGCACCATCTGCCAGGTGGAAAGGAAAGTAAGGTCATAGGTTTGTGCTCGGTCGTGCAGAATTGATTCCTTTGTCCAACCATCTTGCTGCCTTCGATGAGCTCCTTGGCTGTGAGCCAACGAACTATACTCACTCGATAATCACGAAAGCATGGCTCTAGTGGTTACCCATCTATGAGATATCTCAGGTGATACTGTGCGTGCTTCGCAGATGTTACCGATGGGGCTTGCTCCATTAGGCCGGTATCTTGGGTAGTTGTTGGATCGGCGGGCTGCGCAGAACCTGGGTCACACGAGTGGGGAAAAGTGGACAACAAATATAAACTTTATTGATGTAGGTTGTACCCAAAACAAGTCAATGTTAAAATATGAAGTTTTAAAAGGCAGAAGGTTGTATAGATTTAAATATTTCAATGAGGTATGTGTTGTAAAACCTTAGGTTTTGTTCAATCCACATGCTTAACCTTCATGAATTGAAAGGATGGATTTCCTGTAAATAATTAATCTGGTTATGAAGGATCGAGGACAATTTATTAAGGTTCCTACCATCGGACCATGTTATGGCTATGTGGGAAACAACTCGCTGTCACTTAATGCCAAGAAAAAACCCTAAACATTTAACCTTCTCTCGTAAAAATATCTATTGTTTCTATTTTTTGACTACTTGGATTTATTCTTTCCCTGGTTGTGAGACAATATGAAGTATTTATTACATTGAACCTTGAAGTGCTTCAAAACTCTCTTAGCCTGTTTCATTTTCTGGAGGAACCTAGAATCTTTGTTTTGGTGACGCCTATATGTTTGGAAGGCCAAGCAGGTATACCAAATTTATTTTTATTTTTACTTCCCTTAATAAGCCTTAAGTTGTTTAAGGTTCAAAACTGATATATTCTTTGTATGTAGAATGAAAATGGCTATAGGTGTGGATGGATTAAGACTATGAAATCTCTCCTTGACTGGTAAGTCCTATGAAACTACTTGTGTGGCTCTTAAAGAGGCCAAAGGAGTATACTTTATGGTATCTAGTTTTCTTTCTACTCCATGTTGGATTTGGTATTTAAACAGTTGAAAGGTGAAGGTGTTTCGACACCTGTAGGTGCCTACACCCTTTTGCACTATTGTTAGTTTTGAAAAATTTGTAATAAATACCTGCGAGGGTTTTTATCTCTATCCAACAAAAAATGTGTAAAATTCGAAGCTATAGGAAGTTGTGATCTAGAAAACTGTGATGCATTCGTTTTAGCATACACCTTTATAATATAACGATTATTTTTTCTTTATTTGCTTCAATGAATTTTTTGATATTTTGATACTGTAATTATATTAGGGTTCAGTTAACTGTGTGAATTCTAGTTTGAGAATCAAATCATTATTTGTGGATACTTATGACTATTCCACTTTCATAATAAATCCCTCGTAATGCTTTTTTGTCAATGATATCTATGTAAATCATTAATTGGTTTTACTGCATTATAGCTAAATATCTTACTTTGCTGTTTGGATTGTTGGTTATCAAAAACCCCGTTTATTACTTTGATAGTTAAACCAACCGACAGTGTTTGGGTTGACTTTCCCCAAACCACTTGATGAAATGATAATCTTATTTTAATGACAGAAGGAATTTTAGTTTTGATCTTGGTTACTATTTGCAATACTTTTCTGGCTTTTGCAGTTGTGAAGTATTTGTTAAATATTTACTGGTTATCATTAATTATTTATCGTTTAACTTAAAATACTATAAAATAGAACTCATGGAACTGCTACCCTTCCAAAATATTTTTAGAACCAAGAGTTGTAAGGCCTTGATTAGTTATTTTCCTCAAACTTACTTCAATGAGGAAAAATTAACTTCTGCATAAACAGAACTGAAATAGAAATGATACTAACTTGTTAACTTCTTACATGACTCTATTTGGTTATAGTTTATAAAATGCATTTCTATTCTTTGGGTTAATAGTATATTATTCTTTAATAAAAGATTGATTTACAGAATCATTATTCTATATTGACCATGACTGTGTAATGAATTTTGGTTGACAAACATAGAGTTTATTGAAACTGTAAATCCTTATTCTGAGTATATAATTTTGTTTAAGTATTTTTAATAAGTCAACAGAGTAGTTGATATTTTTTTCTGTCACATACATACTGCAGAAACAACACCAGGTAAAAAATTCAGAAGCTTGTAACCAGTGCTAAGAATTGTTGATAATCTCGACTTGGTGTTACATTAATAGCTTAGTTGCTAAAATTTTGGGATGAAATGCCCTTAAGAATTATTATTCTATTTTAAAAGAATTGATTATTAAATCTGGTTAATCTATAATAAAAATTAGAGTTTGTTTTACTGATAATACGGTTTGATTATTCGAGAGATTGTATAATAAGAATAAGTTTGGATCTGTATATTTAGGTTATTTTACAGTTAGTTGTTAATGTGTTTTAAGAATAATGAGTACCTTAAAATGCACATAAAATAAGAGAACTCTGCAGTTATATTATGTTCCTATACTTGTACTGTAATGAAAGCTTGATTACACTAATTGTTTAACCTTTGAATTAAGAGATGTAGCTCATAATTAATTATCATATTTTCTAACTAGAAGTAGATTGTATACATCATATAAATATATATCATCTCTAATCTCTACAATAATGAAACTACACATTTATTCATTCTTTCTCATACTACTATTCAACCTAATTTCCTATCTTCCTGTACTAGAGTACGTCACTTCAGAGAGAGGAAAAATACAAGGGATAATAATTTATATTCATTTCTAAATCAATTAGTCCAAATACTAAATCCTACAAGCATTGAACACTTTCCTATTAAACTATAAATCTATTATAAATAATTTACAGTCTTCTTAAACATAAATAAACAAGACCACAATACAGTGTAGAGTTGGAACCTGGATGAATTGTAGAGAAAAGGGACTAACACCCAAGGGAGACTATTCCATCCAACCTTTTCCAGAAGCATCCAAATCACTTTCTTAGGACAATACATCTTTCTCACTGAACCACTAGGATGGAGATCTCTGCTACACAATAGACTTTTGCAACTTAGCACTTAGCAAATCACTTTAGCTATCCCCTCATCAAATTCTTTGTGTTCTTGACTTTTCTATTTTCAGCAATCACAAAGCTCATTCTCTTAGAAATTAGAATGATTGGTGAGCCTCCTACTCAATTTGATGGTTTATATAAGATTTCCTAGGTATTTGGGTCAGTGTTGGAATTTAATGAGCCACCGAGCTCAGTTCCCCTTCTCAGGGAACATGGCAAATTTTTTAGGGATTATGCTCATGCAACAGCTAGAAATTGAATTCTAGTGCTGCCACTTGTCAACCAGCCTTCTACAACTTCTCCTTCCTCCTAGTGGGCCATGAACACTCATTTAATAGTATCCCTTAAGTAGGTGTCTCCTTTTATTAATTATTAAAATAAATAATTCTTCAATTACAGTCATCCTTGACCCACTTGGTCATAAAATTTATAATAAAAATTAACATAATGTTTTTGCTAAAATAAATAATAAATAATTTTTTTTTCAGTTTTGGGTATTTCACAAACACCTCCCCTTAAGCTCAACATCATCCTTGATGTTGCTTAAGTTATTTCGATTCTTCTACCAGATTACTCCATGTAATAGGAGTGTTGCACTTTCTACCAGATAATATTTCAAAATGAAGAAGCTTTGCTGAGGCCTTATAATTGTTATTGTAACCAAATTCAACTAACTGCAAATAGTCTTCCCACTTCTTGGGATAATCACTAACATACATTTGCTACATATATTCTCTAGTATTTGATTAACTCTTTATGTTTGTCCATTCATTTGTGGATGATAATAAGTACTGAAATTTAATTTAGTGTCTAATCTGTTGAATAAAGTTTTCCAAAAATTACGAGTAAATTTAGGATCTCGGTCATAAATAATTACCTTTAGGATTCCATGCAAACATAATATTTCTTTCATGAAGATGTCTGCAATGTTAGCATCTATATGAGTTGTCTTAATAGGAATAAAGTGTGTTTCTATGATTAACTTATCTACAACCACCATTATGGAATCATTATGTTTCTAGATTTTAGGTAAACTAGTTACAAAGTCAATAATGATGAATTCTCATTTCCAATTTGTAATTGGTAATGGCTGTAAAAGGAATGCTGGGTGTTGATGTTTAGCATGAACTTCTTAACATTCAATACATCTAGCCAAAACTTCAGCAACCTCATTTTTCATGTTAGGCCAAAAGTGCTCTTTTCTTTACATAGTTATCATTTTATGATACCCTAGATGTCATGAATAAGGAATTTTGTGCAATTCATTCAAAATCAATAGTTTAACTTCCGGTACATTTGGTACATAAAGTCTATTTTTAAACAATATTAGATTTTTTTCATTAAAACTGTAATCTGTAATTATATTTTCAGATGTATTCTGAGTTATTTTTTCTTTTAAATTATGGCATTCTAGATCCCTCTTTATACCTTCTTTCAATTTATCTTCCAAATCGGTTTTATCACTGTTAATGGAAGCTACAAAACTTTTTACTGCATTCCTACATAAGGCATCAACCACTTTATTTTCTTTCCCTTTAATATGTTTGATTTCGAAATCATATTCGCTAAGGAAATCTAGTCATCTAGCTTTCCTTGCATTTAGATTTTGCTAATCAAACAAATATTTTAGACTTATTGTAACATACCCCTTGTACCTCAATGTCATTAAGTGTGAAAAGGGTAGGAATTTTGCCTCAACTATTAACTGATGAATGAGTCAATCCTGTTAGTAGTATATTTTACAAGGCACTCCAATGAAGCGTGTCTAATTAAATACAAAATTACAACTACATCCATGGTAAAACTATCATTTGACCATTTGCTTCCCTCCTGCTCTACAGAATAACTAGACATACCATTTATAGACAATTCACTAAGATCACTATTGATGAACATAAACCAAGCAAGATCATTATGCCTTCGAGTAATAACATCATTCAGCAATCCACTCATTCCCAGGGTATTTTAGGTGTGGTAATAAATCTATCATAACTCAATGTTCTCTTCTTGATTATTTGACTAACAACAAGGATCTCCCTTAAGGGATTAATGATCTGATTACTAGTAAATCTTTTGCCACTACACTATCCACCATCAAGATGCTTGGTATCCGGGCTATCATCTTTTTTAAATAAGAATGATCAATACGACAGAATTAATCATTGTCTAATAGTGAATGGTGTAAGATACATTTTTACTTCAATTAGTAATGGATATTATAGCCTTCAATGGTGTAACACTATAGTCCCTTTAATGACCATATTCTTGTAAGCACATCGCCGAAGAATATTTTCATAATTACAAAACATTACAACAACATAGTTCCTACCATGCATACAACAAAATATTGGGATACCACTAATATTCTCTGATCATCTTTTACATCACCATGAACCATTTACAGAATAACATCATATGCACAAAATAAATATGAGCAAACAAAGCATTCAAGACATGAAGGAGATAGACAAAATGTACGTGGTTCACCCAATCCTTGGGCTACATCCACCAAAAGGGTCATATCATGTGACATCTATTTCATTAAGAAGTTTACAGTCTGCAACATCAATGTTGCCATAATTCTTGCTATTAAAGTCGCAGACTCTCTCACCGAGAGTACTCTAAAAATACCACAGAAATCTATTGGTATTGAATCCAGGTAGTTCAATTGTCAAACCTTTCTGCATCCTGAAATAGAACAGTGTTTGTAACCGAGATGTACTCAAGGATGGGGCCTTCCTTAGTTTTCCCCTTTACATACAATTATTTACAGCTCATAGCTTATTTTTCCCATATACATTATACCTCTCGTGGCTTATTTTCCCCTAACCAAACAAGGTATGAAAATAGCAAAGGAACACTAGAACCCCCTAAACTTAAGTTTGATTTGTTTATGATGGGGCAAGGTGTAAGAATACGAAATATGTATAAATATAATAATCCACAAGTATAATACAAGTTCCACCTGCACAGGCCCCTTAAAAAAAATTGACTTCTAACTTCATCCATAAACTCCTATATATATACGCTTATATATTTCAGACTTCACATTTTAATTTGCCTCCTCATATCTGCAACTGTGTAAATGAAAAATATGTCCAGGAAAATGTCTAACATGAACACAAAAGGAGAGCTAACTTCCAGCACAAAAGGGAAAAGGGAAACGACTAGTCGTGGTCTACAGTAGAAGGTTACCTCCAAGTTCAGAGAGGCAGGAGGATACAGGTCTGACAACCTTCAATCTTCCCATAATCCAAGGCACGACTTGTCAAATTCTAGGAGGTAAAACAAAGAAATGCTGACAGCATTGCGCATAACTTAGGGCGTGGGTAAGTCAAATCCGCAGAAGCAAAAACCAGAGGTATCCCAACGCTGTGAGATTACAGGCTGATTATAACCATTTCTAAAATCAAGGAAGCTATCAAAAATAACAAAGAGGTAGTTACCTACGGCGAAGACTCTAGATCCAAGGATCTAGTTCATGCAGAGGTTTGGGAACCCATTCTACATGAATTTTTGGACTATTATAATAAAAACCCAATAACCAAACCATACTCACCGCAAACGATGGGGACATGAAAACGTATCCACCAAATCTCTGGATTTTGGAGAGTTCTGTTACACATGCGATTTTCCTGAAACGCTACGGCATGTAGCTTACCTCCAAACCAGAAATATTGTCACGTTTTCTCAAAAGGAAAAAAAATGACATGCTAAAAGAAAAGGAGGGAAAATGAGGAGGTTTTAGAATTATCTGGTCGACCCTAGCCTGCTATGAACCAACAACTTGGAGCAACTCCTGGGAATTTACTTGCAACACCTGGGAATCACTTTTGGATCACAACTACCGGCATGGAGTTAGTTTGAGTTAGTTCTGAGTGTACTGTTACACGAATGAGCAAGCATTATAACATCTCTATGGTGATATCATTATATATAAAAATGGGTCTACCTTGTACATGAAAATCACTCCCCCTTACGGCTTGGGTTCAATATGGCTTGGCTCCCAATCTCAATAATGACCATATTAGTTTAATTAGATATGCCGGTCTCATCGTACTCATCTTGTTGGTCTGGACTAGTAGGGAGAACTAATTCTCTGTCAGGAGGAGGTCGAGATCCGTTACCCAAGGTACAAGGTGAAAGCCTAAATTCGGCAGCTAGCGGTGCACTTACCGATGGCTATCACAAAGTCAGCGGTCAAGATTCTGTATAAATTTAAAGCTCTATGCATATGGACATAACTATTATAGCAGATCAAAAATTCCCAAAAGGGTTTTCAACAGAAAACAAACACTTACACCACCGTGCGTGCAATCCCGATTGAGGTCGACCATTGCCGTAACCATCTGAACTGGGTACTATCCCTCTGCATTTCCAGTCATCACCTTGCTAATGTGAAATCTGCCATCCTGCACTCAGTGTCTCCTCCCCTCTCAAGGAACCCCTTTAACACCTTCCTAACCCACGACTCTCCTTATGGCAGTTCTATAACGCACTCCCCCTTTCATGGCCATCAATCCGGGTAATTAATAGCTACCCAACGTCCATGGTCAATATACTTAAGAGAATTCAACAACACCTGCCAAATAAATGGCTATAAATCCGGGATTTTGATGATGGTTTTCTGTCCGTAGTAAAAAATAATTAAGAAAATTCAATAGGCATAACATCAATGCTGTTATACGCAATAATCTCTGCTGCAACTTGTAATAATCTCTGCTGCGAGTTGTGGGCCATTTTAATATGGTGCTCCACCAAGATACATATATATATATATATATTTATATTTATATTACTCTCCTCAATACATATATACATGTATGTTTAAATATACATGCATAATATAGTTCTCCATTATTATGCATATGCCCTTCATATATACTGATATATGAAGCTCGTCTCTTTACTTATTATACATAATACTCATATGTATAACTTGCATGAAATAATGCCCCACCCCCATCTATACTTGCCTTTACCTGAATTTATTTTCGATTGAGTCCCTTGGTTGTTTTTCTTTCTCTTTTTTTTGCTTCCCTTGTTCTTCCTATTAAAATTTATGACTAATCGACCCTTCCATGTCGAAGTCAAATAAGAGGGTAACTCTCCTCCATCCTAGCTCAAACATACTTACAGCTAAAGGATAGGCTATGGTAGTTTAGTTTGGGCTGATTACAGAAATAAATAGGAGGTACCTAATCTTACTCCTTTGCCTTCATAGGCTCAATTTTTCGATCATTAAACTGCAACCAGATCCTAATCCTACAACTTGGATCTTCGACTATATTGATTTTATCATTTTTCTTCTGGCGGGGCCTTGGTCTTGAGCTCCTCACCAGAAGAATGAGTACATCATACATTCAGAAATTGAATTTCTTGGGGTGTATAAGAGGGACATTACATCCTTCCCCCCTAAAATTAACACGGTCCTCGGTGTTCTTGTCCTTCGACCATTTCCCTCGTATCCTGAGTCATCTTTTCTTCTTTTCATCCCTTCATTTTGAACGCTGGAGATCCTTTGGTACTTCTCAAGTCCCTTTCATTCAAGACCTGCAATTACTTGCACAAGGTTCGCATCTAGCCAAAAAAAATTCTCAGCAATTCATGTTCAAAATTGTAATTCAATTAAACATATTCCATAGACTCTTTTGCATTGTAATAATGTAAAATTTTTCTGGTGTTCCTTTATGCGATGATATCCAATCATTTTCATAATGCAAATAAAACATGATTACTACCCTTTCCCATTGGTTTTATCTCCAACATTTGGTCAATTAGGTCATCCTCTACCTGAGGAACCATTTTTTTTTACATTAAGCAATGTAACCATCTTTTGGGAAAAGTCATCTAACATGTTTTATGCCCGTTTTTTTTTTTTTTTCTCCAAAATCCCTTTGAGTTTCTTTTTCCTTTTCTGGTGTGGAATTACAATAATTTTGAGGTTACTCTCCTCAGTGACATCAAACAACGTCCTATCTTTTCAGATGTCCAAATTTTGCCTAGGTCTTTTGCAACACCCCATGCCTAACACCAATGTGCTCACATGACAATCGCTTGCCTAACACCATTGTGCTCCTACAGCATGCATGCCTAACACCAGTGTGCTCACGTGGAAATCACTCACCTAACACCACTGTGCTCCTGCAGCATGTATGCCTAACACCAGTGTGCTCATGCGGCAATCACTTGCCCAACACCACTATGCTCCCGCGGCATCCAAAAAAAAAAAGTTTTTGTATAAATTTTTAACCTTGATTGTTGTAACGCACATTCCATGGTGCCTGCAAGACTTTATTGTCATTTGTCTCGATTCATAATTCAACTTACATGGTCAGTCAAAGCATTCAAAAATGTCAATAATCAAATTTTCATAATTTGCATCGATTTTTTTTTTTATCGTCATTCACGAGTTACATATCCTCGTAAACAAAACAAAAATAACCCTTAATCCTCTTTCTGAGCAATTGAGCATAACTTACATACACAGGCAGATTTATATATCGTAATGTACTTCGATGTAGCAATGGTCATAGCCTGCAATATTAGGATGCAACAACATCATCAACAGTTAGCCCTTGTTTATAAATAAAATCAAGGTTTGACAGTTATCTTGAGTAAAACATCACCCATAACTTAACCTCCTTATCTATGGCAACATATATTTTCTAACGGTCAGCTCAAACCGATAGTGTTCCTGGCCTATCCTGCCATGTTAGCATGTAACATCATACAGCATTCATCAACTCATTTATTTTTTTAACATCAATATCTTTAGATATTCAAATCCATATAGGCTCTTAAAATGCCAATATTGACAACATTCAAGCAATAACAATGTTATCAAATTCTTAATGGTTTTTTTTTTTTTTTAATTCACAAGATTACCAATCAAGATCCTTCAATCTAGCACTAGAATCAATCTTAGGGTTCTTGCTAGAATCTACAAATAGACATATGTTCACAATCCAACAAATAGTCCATTTGTCTACTAGATCAATACTCAAAAATGAAAGTACCATCCATGGGCAAATCAAAACACAAGACAGTTCAAGATCAAAACTCAAATCTAAGCACAAGGACCCAATCCTAGAACATTCACAATATAAGAGCATGACTCTAAGAATTTATCTACTTAGCAATCAGGACGCTGGTACTTGTAGCTATACAAAAACATTTTAGTATGTACAACATCATTCACCAATATCCAAAATATCTCTAGCAAGATCAACATAGATCAAGAAGTACACTCGCCAATCTTTCTCTTTAAGGATTTTCAATGCTCAATCCAACAATGTCAGGATTCAAAAGGTGATACGGCTTGTCTTGTATTCATATTTGTTACTTTACTAAACAAGCAATAGGTTTTAAAGCACAAAACTTAAAAACCTCTATCAATGAATTTATACCCACAAAACAAAATTGTTAACAACTTTCAAACCTTCATTTTACTGCCGTTGTCGAGAAATGTGTCAACAGTCTTTAAGCATTTAATCAGATCTTTGGTATTCAAGTCACAAGGGAGGAGATTAAGTATCAAAAAGAAACTTACCAAAAATCAGATTCCATTTAATAAAATTTCAGCAAACAAATTCATAATTGATACCTGATTGAATTGGGAAGCTAAATGAGGATTTTCGATCTCAATACTCAACCACCAGGTTAATGGATTACACATATCAGCAGTAATTCCAAAATTTAAGGAAATAGGAGGCATTCCATTCATGACTCATGCATTAACCTTACCTAATCAAATACACAACAAGGTACCGGCCATGCCCATACATACAACCATTATATCTCGACAAAATTCAATTTATAAATAGATCCGTCTTTGCAAACTCATACCACCACGAGATCGGAATTCCCATACATGAGATCTATACATGCATCCATATACAAGCATCAGGTCTAACAGGATTAATTTCCTATGATCAGATCTATCTTTGCAATTACATACAACCATGGAAATATGGATCTCATACATCTAATCTATATCTAAAATGCATGCAATCATTAGATCTATGCATGCAGACATTTTGAGGCATCGGACCTAACAGGATTCATTTCCTAAATTCAGATCCATCTTTGCTAGTGTATATAACCATGGAAATCTAAATCTCACATCCAATCTATACTCTAATGCATGCTGGAATTCATGCAATAATATAATCGCTGAATCCTACTCTTACTCAGATTCATATCTAAAAATATCTTAACCGGTCGCATACTGAGGTCTTGAATGCATATGGAAAAACACGCAAGAATCGCAGAAGCTTACCCATGCACAGATGCACATTAAAATCCTGAATGCATACGGAACTCAAGCAAAAATCACAGAAAATAATCATAACCAGATCCATATTTAAAAGACTTGGATGCATGAGGAAACTGAAGCAAACTCATAGAATATACTCATACATAAAACTATGAGTCTCCAATTTCCATATTACTATTCTAATAGAAACTACTATAGTACTCTCGTCGACCATGAGTTTGACCAAGAAGAATTTCTAAACCTCAGTAAATTTTATTGGTGCACTGAAAATAGAGATGAAGCAATCATCTTAGCTATTTGTAAACATATTTGTAAGTGAGAAAGAGAATAACCTGATACCTATGTACTTACATGCTCGGGTCTCACATTGAGCTCACAAGGTATTGGGTTGTTGTGATTTTTGGGGCAATGTTCCAGCCTCCCCTGCACAAATCCAAGGTCAGTAGACATGTAGTTCCAAAGTAAAACATGTAGGAGCGTTTTGAGCCCAATTAGGTCCAAGTGTTTCAACTGTGGCTCTGATACCATATGTAACATACCCCTTGTACCTCAATGTCATTAAGTGTGAAAAGGGTAGGAATTTTTCCTCAACTGTTAACTGATGAATGAGTCAATCCTATTAGCAGTATATTTTACAAGGCACTCCAATGAAGCGTGTCTAATTAAATACAAAATTACAACTACATGCATGGTAAAACTATCATTTGACCATTTTCTTCCCTCTTGCTCTACAGAAAAACTAGACATACCATTTACAGACAATTCACTAAGATCACTATTGATAAACATAAACCAAGTAAGAACATTATGCATTCGAGTAATAACATCATTAAGCAATCCACTCATTAGCAGGGTATTTTAGGTATGGTAATAAATCTGTCATAACTCAATGTTCTCTTCTTGATTATTTGACTAACAACATGGATCTCCCTTAAGGGATTAATGATCTGATTACTAGTAAATCTTTTGCCACTACACTATCCACCATCAAGATGCTTGGTATCTGGGCTATCATCTTTTTTAAATAAGAATGATCAATATGACAGAATTATTCATTGTCTAATAGTGAATGGTGTAATATACATTTTTACTTCAATTAGTAATGGATATTATAGCCTTCAATGGTGTAACACTATAGTCCCTTTAATGACCATATTCTTGTAAGCAAATCCCCGAAAAATATTTTCATAATCACAAAACATTAAAACAACATAGTTCCTACCATGCGTACAACAAAATATTGGGATACCACTAATATTCTCTGATGATCTTTTACAGCACCATGAACCATTTGCAGAATAACATGATATGCACAAAATAAACAAAGCATTCAAGACAAGAAGGATATAGACAAAATGTACGTGGTTCACCCAATCCTTGCGCTACGTCCACCAAAAGGGTCATATCATGTGACATCTATTTCATTAATAAGTTTACAGTCTGCAACATCAATGTTGCCATAATTCTTGCTATTAAAGTCACAGACTCTCTCACCGAGAGTACTCTAAAAATACCACAGAAATCTATTGGTATTGAATCTAGGTAGTTCAATTGTCAAACCTTTCTGCATCCTGAACTAAAACAGTGTTTGTAACCGAGATGTACTCAAGGATGGGGCCTTCCTTAATTTTCCCCTTTACATACAATTATTTACAGCTCATAGCTTAATTTTCCCATATACATTATACCTCTCGTGGCTTATTTTCCCCTAACCAAACAAGGTATGAAAATAGCAAAGGAACACTAGAACCCCCTAAACTTATGTTCGATCTGTTTATGATGGGGCGAGGTGTAAGAATATGAAATATGTATAAATATAATAATCTACAAGTATAATACAAGTTCCACTTGCACAGGTCCCTTAAAAAAAATTGACTTCTAACTTCATCCATAAACTCCTATATATATATATACGCTTATATATTTCAGACTTCACATTTTAATTTGCCTCCTCATATCTACAACTATTTAAATGAAAAAGACGTCCAGGAAAACGTCTAACATGAACACAAAAGGAGAGCTAAATTCCAGCACAAAAGGGAAAAGGGCAACGATTAGTTGTGGTCTACAGTAGAAGGTTACCTCCAAGTTCAGAGAGGCAGGAGGATACAGGTCTGACAACCTTCAATCTTCCCATAATCCAAGGCGCGGCTTGTCAAATTCCAGGAGGTAAAACAAAGAAATGCTGACAGCCTTGCGCATAACTTAGGGCGCGCGTAAGTCAAATCCGTAGAAGCAAAAACCAGAGGTATCCCAACACTGTGAGATTACAGGATAATTATAACCATTTCTAAAATCAAGGAAGCTATCAAAAATAACAGAGAGGTAGTTACCTACGGCGAAGACTCCAGATCCAAGGATCTAGTTTGTGTAGAGGTTTGGGAACCCATTCTACATGAATTTTTGGACTATTATAATAAAATCCCGATAACCAAACCATACTCACCGCAAACGATGGGGACATGAAAACGTATCCACCAAATCTTTGGATTTTGGAGAGTTCTATTACCCATGCGATTTTCCTGAAACGCTACACCCTATAGCTTACCTCCAAACCAGAAATATTGTCATGTTTTCTCAAAAGGAAAACAAATCGCATGCTAAAAGAAAAGGAGGGAAAATGAGGAGGTTTTAGAATTATCTGGTCGACCCTAGCCTGCTATGAACCAACAACTTGGAGAAACTCCTGGGAATTTACTTGCAACACCTGGGAATCACTTTTGGATCACACCTACCGGCATGGAGTTAGTTTGAGTTAGTTCCGAGTGTATTGTTACACAAATGAGCAAGAATTATAATGTCTCTATGGTGATATCATTATATATAAAAATGGGTCTGGCTGGAATGGGAAACTCACTCCCCCTTACGGCTTGGGCTCAATACGGCTTGGCTCCTAATCTCAATAATGAGCATATTAGTTTAATTAGATATGTCGGTCTCGTTATACTCGTCTTGCTGGTCTGGAGTAGCAGGGAGAACTAATTATTAGTCAGGAGGAGGTCGAGATCCATTACCCAAGGTACAAGGTGAAACCCTAAATTCGACAGCTAGCAGTGCACTTACCGATGGCTATCACAAAGACGGTGTTCAAGATTCTGTATAAATTTAAAGCTCTATGCATATGGACGTAACTATTATAGCAGATCGAAAATGCCCAAAAAGGTTTTCAACAGAAAACAAACACTTACACCACCGTGCGTGCAATCCCGGTTGAGGTCGACCATTGCCGTAACCATCCAAACTGGGTACTATCCCTCTGCATTGCCAGTCATCACCTTGCTGGTGCAAAATCTGCCATCCTCCACTCAGTGTCTCCTCCCCTCTCAAGGAACCCCTTTAACGCCTTCCTAACCCACGACTCTCCTTCTCGTAGTTCTATAACGCACTCCCCCTTTCATGGCTATCAGTCTGGGTAATTAATAGCTGCCCAACGTCCATGGTTAGTATACTTAAGAGAATTCAACAACGCCTGCCAAATAAATGGCTATAAATCCAGGATTTTGATGACGGTTTTATGTCTGTAGTAAAAAATAATTAAGAAAATTCAATAGGCATAACATCAATGCTGTTATACGCAATAATCTCTGTTGCAGCTTGTAATAATCTCTGCTGCGAGTTGTGGGCCATTTTAATACAATGCTCCTCCAACATACATACATATATATATATANTCGTCTCTTTGCTTATTATACATAATACTCATATGTATAACTTGCATGAAATAATGCCCCACCCCCATCTATACTTTCCTTTACCTGAAGTTCTTTTCGATTGAGTCCCTTGGTTGTTTTTCTTTCTCTTTTTTTTTCTTCCCTTGTTCTTCCTATTAAAATTTATGACTAATTGACCCTTCCATGTCGAAGTCAAATAAGAGGGTAACTCTCCTCCATCCTAGCTCAAACATACTTATAGCTAAAGGATAGGCTATGGTAGTTTAGTTTGGGCTGATTACGGAAATAAATAGGAGGTACCTAATCTTACTCCTTTGCCTTCATAGGCTCAATTTTCCCATCATTAAACTGCGACCATATCCTAAGCCTACAACTTGGATCTTCAACTATATTGATTTTATCAATTTTCTTTTGGCAGGGCGTTGGCCTTGAGCTCCTCACCAGAAGAATGAGTACATCATACATTCAGAAACCGAATTTATTGGGGTGTATAAGAGGGACATTACACTTATATTATGAGACATTAGTAGAAATATTTTACCTTTTAAGGGATAGCGCCACATTTTAAAGGAATGGATTATTGTAGCGAATTCTAAATCATAAGTTGCATAATTATTTTCATAAGTCTTTAATTTTCTTGATTCATATGCAATTGCATGACCTTCCTGTGTTAGAAACCTAACCCAAGCCTTCATTGAATTCATCAGTACATACGACAAAGTCTTTATCTGGGTCTTCTATTTTTAGGATGGGTGCAGTAGTTAATATGTCACATGCCCCAATTTTGCAAAAATAATATTCTCTTATTTGATTTTATTTAAAGACATTATGTTAAATTTTATGCTAAGTTGTAATTGATGACTCAGCAGAGTCAAGGATATTTAATGTAATTTTGAATATTTTAATTATAAATAAATAAAATTGGAGACAACAGCTTAGGAGAGCTATTAAAAGAGTGTTTACTGGTCAAATTGGTGGAGGAGACTAGGTGGAGAGAAAACAGACATGTGGAAGCATCCTCAAACCTCTTCCAACTGTTGCAGGTGGAAAACTCCTTACATTTGGGGTCATGATCCCCCAAGAAAGTGGGATCATAGTAGGTGGCTCAATTAATGACAATTGACCCAAAAGACCTAGGCAATCTTTATAAAAATTCCCATTGAAGAGAGTTGAGGCTGCTCATTCTAGAGAAGTGATCATTCAGGTGAATGTACTTCAGAGAAATTCAATGGCGTGGGAATTTGTGGAAAGAGTTTGAGGGGTTAACTTCCAAGTGATCTAGTGCATCTTTTCAACAGAAGGATCTTACTGTTGAGTGTAGAGTGATTACTGAATCATTGGACTAGTTTATTGTTTGCTTGCTCCACTAGTTCTTAGCCAAGGAGACCAGGAACAGGCTCAGGGGTCTTGAGGAAGCATTGTTTGAGTGCTCTCTAGGAGTTTGGTAGGGAGGAACGGCCTCCTAATGCTGTTGTAATTTCATAATAGCAAAGTAAATTATTGCAGTATGTAGGTTATTATCAAAAAGACCAATAACCTGGTTATCTATGTTCTTTGTTATTGTAAATATGTTGATAATGAAATAGTAGTATTCCATTACAGGTAGAAGAATTATTATGTTAAGAGAATACCCTAGTAGATAAGATGTTATGTTTATACACAATACATTATACTTTTTATTCAAATTAATATATGAAGGAGAGTAAACAGTGTTATGTTGTTTACATATTTTCTTTATGTTTATTCAATAACCGGTTGCTTATGTAGTAAACGAAATGTAGTTAAACTACTTTGTTTACATTCAGTTCATTAAATATATAACTACTATTCATATAGCTTATTTACTAATAATATTAACTAAACTAAGTCTAACATTTACTAATAAGCAAGTAGTTTATTACTAAAGTATTTAAAATATAAAGAGCAAACTAAACTAAGTTATAGAAGTTGAGTTCTGAGTATTTTCAGCGAGTCAACTTCAGTAAATTAAACAATAAGAATATGATAATAACAAATTCATAAATGAAATACATATATTTGTAAGAATTGTTCTGTAATTAATAACAGGTTTATACTTGCAAGAGTAACTACAAGGTCGAAACCCTTTATTAATTTCTGTGTTTCAATAAAAGTAAAATAGTTAAGCTATAATTCTATTATTTGGAACATTATCATTAAACAAATTGAACTATTGTAAACTAGTTACAATCTTCATAACAAATATATATATATACAGATGCAAATTTAAGAAATTTCATTATATACAGATAATAATATTAACTTAAACAATATTTGTTTTACAAGTAACAGAACCTACTTAAACAAATTAAAAAGAATTACTTAAAACAAGGATTTCATTCAGGAAACCCTAGCTCGGAATTTTTGAGCGAGCAAGTAAAACAATTTTATACTATGACTGAGTGACAGTCTTTAAGGCATTAACAATAATTTCATACAAAATAAACAATACACAGTAAAATTAATATTACATAGTCGAATAGGGTAAAAACCCTAGTTTACAGAGTCACAATAATAGCATTAAGATAAACTAAGATCGAGCTCGAAGGAAAACCCCGTTTCTTTTAAAAACCCTATCTATTGCTTGACAGGACGTAAGGCTTTAAACTTAATCATTGTACACAAAAACCAGCTCTGAGTTGGTGCGCCCATATCGTGAAATTGGTTTAATAAACAAAACTAACATACTGTGTTTCAAAACCTACAATATTGTAAAAATCCTTTTAACACAAGAAAAGAGCATTGACAAGTCACGACATTGAGTCGAAGTCTCCCTGCTGAAAGCAAGGGTTTTAAAATAAAAAACAAAACTAATAAACTGAATAACAACAACCCAAGACTAGGTAAAACCATGCCTAAACTTCTTCCAACTGTAAACTTTCCCCTAAGGTCTGCACAAGCAGGGAGAGCCATTTTGTAACCAGAGCTTACCCGTAGACTGAACGTTGGTCCAATTGAGAAGTGGTTACTGTCAAATGTTAAGGCGAACTATCCCTGCAAAATGGAAACCAAAATATAATTAAAAGCTTGTGTGTAGAACTGAAATTGTAAATTCTTCATAGCTTCCAACTTCTTAAAAACGATGTGTTACCTGTAATGTTGGAAATCGAGGTTACGAAAAAGGGAAACCGACACCACAAGCACATCAACCCTCGCATTCACCTAAGAAGGAGGCAGCTAAGTTCAAGTTATCAACTACATCGACAACTGGAGCAAGAGCAAGCCAAGTCAGTGGCTAAACCATGACTTCAACACTAAACTACCAACTGTGTAATACAATCCTCACGCACAGCAAGGTTGTTTGCAAAAGTCAACTCATTCACGAGCTATGGCTTTACATCTCTCACTCTAAACAATGGCTCTTCCAAGAAAAATGCACAGACAGTCGAGTTGGAGGCAAGCAACTGTGAGCCCACATGGCCGCAGTGAACCCAACGAAGAAGAGACAGAAACCCTCGCTGAATAATGAAGAATAGGGTTTCAAGGTAAAACTTATAATTCATGTATTACATGGCGAGGAGAGTTCCACGTGTACTCAAATACTTTCACTTCATAGTGGGTTTTTTTGTATAGTCTCCATTGCAATCATTCGAACCAAATAATTGATAAATCAATTACATTATGCATGTAATGATAATGCATTATCACACAAAGTCAATATCATATAATTTTCTAGTGAAGTCAAGCCTTGATGATGGACAAGTAGTATACCATCGTTTAATATAATGTTTAAACCTTGTAAATAGCTCTGGTAAAGAGTCAATTTGGATATGGAATTGATGCACTTGTTTCTCAAAGATTTTATTTATGAATTCAATGCCTAGTTTTGTGAGGATCTTATAACCTTTCAAAACCAAACTTGTGAGAAAAATATTAAGAGGATAGTAAAAAGTTGGGACAGGATCGTTAATGCCGTAATTGACGTTTCCTTATAATCATGAACTATGATTATTTAAGCTATAAGAATTAGATTGAAACTAATAACGTGCATATAGATATAGTAACATTTATACACAAGAATAGCTCCTATTCTTAAAAGGGATCTACAGTACTGGATGTAGGATATAAAACCTACAAGTACATGATCTTTGAACTCCATAATATTTACCAAGATCTAAGACGAATCGAATCAAGGTTAAGTTAGAATTTAGAGTTTAGGATAGTAAATTATCTAGGATTTTATTGCACTACTTTTACATTTAAATAGATAGTAAAGTAATGTGAAGTTATCACATGATGTTAGTCATAAAGAAAATGAGAATTCAAGTCACAACTTGACGAAGTTTTTATGCAGAGGAGACTTTAAAATTATAGGCGAGGTTAAGCTCATAAATTCAGTATATTGAAGCCTGATTAAAATAGAGCTAAAAAGTGCATAGTAGGCTTGTGTACTGAAAGGCTTAGGTCTATTTCAATGATGATAAGAAGCACTTTAATTATTATGCTGATAATAGCAATAGACTCTTATGTCCAAGGAAGAGTTATGAAACAATATCATGAGCTCTTTTAAGAACTAGAAATGACTTAGAGTAAAGTTAGAAGGAGGTTTTATCTATCTTAAAGATCTATCTGATAAAAGACAACAATAGGGCGACATTAATAACCCTTATGACACAAGGATTAAGTAATATCATATTGTCGATCAAGTAAAAGAAAAATTACTTACCTTGCAGGATCTTGAGTCTTCTAAGCAAACTTTTACTCTAGCAATACTTTAAGCTAAAAGAAATATATCTAGTTTAATGCCTTCGTAAAATTTTACTGGGTCAAGATTTACTTTTCAAGCCTGTAAAGATCCAAAAATCCAGATACGTTAGCAATCGCTAAATAAGCTCCGACTAGAAAATGACTTCTCACCTTCTTGAACATTCAAACCATCAATACAACTAACTATTCGAATGCAGATTACTTACATCACATATTACAATTAAAACAACATTAATCTATATGTGTTAAAGTTAATGGTTACTTTTATTTTCTGTTTCATTTCTTCTATTGGCTACTAGCAGTTATCTAACTGCAACTATAATATTTTATGTTATCTCGAAAATTTAAATTTTTGTCAAAATTTGGGGTTTTGACATGTGGTATTAGAGCACAAGGTTCAAACACTAGGCCTTGATGAAGCCCAACTAGCTTTTATGAAACAGTAAATTGAATTATTATGCTAATGTATTTTCTTTTAAATGTAATTCAACATGTTTCTAAAGTTTAACAAACATGTATGGAAAGGCTGGAAGAATATGAAAAGGAGGAATCTCCATTTACTGAACCAGAAAACTTACCAAGAGATCCTATACCAGAAGATTTAACTACCAATTCCTTAGAACTGTTACAAATAGTAAAAGACCTAAAATCTGAAATAGAATCTATAAAATGAGTGAATGAAAGGATTTTGAGGGCTCAGGAGGAGCTGAATCAGATCCTAACAGAAATGTTTCAAACTAAGGGTAAGGGTAAAAGAACTGAATCATAAGATACAAGTCATCAACAAAAATTTAAAAAGATGAAACATACTAAACATGAAAGCAGTTCATCTTCAAAGGTGTTTGGTGAACAATGAAATTTCCACTCAACTAGTGATAGTAGTGATGACAACCATTACACTAAAAAGAGGAAATACAAACCTTATGAGAAAATTTATGGGGAATTCAAAAAGATAAAACCACCAACATTCAATGGAGAGACTGAGAAGGGGGAGAAAGAGGAATCTTGGTTGTCTGGGATGAAGAAGTAATTCCAAATATATAACTATTCTAACCAGTTAAAGGCTAGAATGCCTATCTACAATCTCTCAGGAAAGGCTGACATTTGGTGGCAAGACTTGAATAGAGCTAAAGGAATTAAAGAGAAGAATGTAAATTGGAGTACCTTCAAGAGGTATTTTAAAAAGAAATTTTTGTCTGAGCAATACTATGAAGAGAGAGATAAAATTTTTTATGAGCTTCAATTAGGATCAATGACAATGAAATATCTAAACAACAAATTTTTAAGTTTGCTTAAGTATGTGCCATACCTTGTAGATGAGAAACCAAAGGTACAACGATTCCTCAGCTGACTGCCTTATCATACTAAGGACAAGATTGAGTATGACAATCCAAAGACTTTAAAAGAAGCCATGAGGAAATCCAACTTCTGTTATGAATAGAATCAGAAGAAGGAAAGCATGGCCAACTGGAAGGCCAAGAAGAATAATAATCAGTATGATCAAAAGAAGAAACAATTTGTGCCCAATAGAAATTCCAAGAACAATAAGGCCAGAAATTTTCCTAATAAAAATTTCCCAGGAAATAAGAATAATTCACTAAGCAATAAGAATAATTCTAAGGGTAAATAATTTTCTAATAACCATGGTAATTATACCAAGAAATTTGAACGCAAAGAACCTATAAAGTGATGGGAGTATAATGGCCCACACTATGCCTCAGTCTGTCCTAATCGAAAAAAGACTATTAGTACTATTCATACCATACATGAAGAGATGACTGTTGGAGAATTACTGAGGACTATGCCCAGAATCAATGTAGCCTTGGAGAATCGACAAGCAAAATATCAAACTTCCATGGTGGAAGTAGAAGGTATGATAAATCAAACCCTTATAACTATTTTGATTGATCCAGGAGCTAGTATCAGTTATATTTCACCTAAAATGGTAGAAAAATGTAAGTTTCCTATTGAAAAATTTGAAAATTCTTGGTTAGTTTAGTTAGCCACTGGTGTTAAAAGAAAGGTAACTTGTTTTGTAAAAGAATGTGCAGTAGTTATGGAACATTTTGAAACTGTTGTGAAGCTTAATGTATTACCACTTGGTTTTTATGATTTAATGATCGGTATGGATTGGTTAGAACAACATAGGGTAATTTTAAATTGTTATGATAAAACCTTCACATGTTTAAATAATGATGGAAAACCAGTAAGTGTAAACGGAATCCCTAGAAAAACCACTATAAGGTAGGTTTCTGCTCTACAGCTTAAGAGAGTTGTTAGGAAGTGTTGTAAAGATTATGCCGTAACAATAACTGATGAGGAGAATCCAAATAAGATAGATAAATTAAAATTGGAAGATATACCAGTCTTAAGAGAATATGTTGATGTATTCCCTAAAGAAATTTCAGGACTACCTTCGAAAAGAGAATTGGATTTTACCATTAAGCTGGTACCTGGTGCAGTACCTAGCTCAAAGACCCCTTATTGAATGAACATACTTGAACTTAATGAATTAAAGTCTCAATTAAAAGAACTAATAGATAAAAAGTATATTCGACCTAGTGTGTCTCCCTGGGGGGCACCTGTCATATTCGTTAAAGAAAAGGGCGGTACCATGCGACTTTGCATAGATTACCATCAGATAAATAATATGACCATTAAAAATTGATACCTATTGCCCCATATAGATGATATGTTTGATCAACTATGTGGAGCCACGGTGTTTTTGAAAATATATTTAAGGTCTGGATATCATCAAGTTAAGATTAAAGATGAAGACATCTTTAAGACAACTTTTAGAACTCGATGTGGCTATTATGAGTTTGTCATCATGCCATTCGGGCTTACTAATGCCCCAACTATTTTTATGTGTTTAATGAAAAACATTATGCATAAGTATCTATATAAGTTTGTAGTCGTGTTCATCGATGATGTATTAATCTATTCAAAAACTGAAGAAAAACATAAAGAACATTTACAAATTGTTTTGCAAGAGTTACGAGATCATTAGCTCTTTGCAAAGTTTAGTAAATGTGATTTATTCAAGGATAAGATTCAGTACTTAGGTCATGTGGTGGCTAAGGAAGGGATTTCAGTAGATCCCAAAAAGATAAAGGCAATCGAAGATTGGCCGGTTCCTAAGGATGTAACTAATGTTTGATCTTTCATGGGAATTATTGGTTACTATCGGAGGTTCATTGAAGGTTTTTCGAGGATCACGAATCCGATAACTTCTTTACAGAAGAAAGGAAAGAAGTTTGATTGGAAGCAAAAATGTGAGGAAAGCTTTAAAAAGTTAAAAACTTTATTAACCAGTGCACCTATGTTAAGAGTAGCCGATCCAAAGAAAGAATTTGTAGTGTGCACTGACGCCTGCAATGATGGCTTAGGTGGTGTTTTGAATCAAGAAGAGAATGTTATTTCCTATGAGTCTAGAAAATTAAAAATTCATGAAAAGAATTATGCAACTTATGATACAGAATTAGCAGTTGTTATACATGCTCTAAAGATGTGGCGACATCACCTAATTGACAGAAAATTTATTTTAATGACTGATAATAAGGGATTAAAGTATCTGTTAGATTAGCCTAATCTAAATGCCATACAAGCTAGGTGGCTAGCTTTTCTAAGTGAGTATGATTTTGAAATTCAACACATTAAAGGTAAAGAAAATAAAGTTGCTGATGCATTAAGTAGGAATGTAAGGCTAAATTTTGTAGCAGTTATCATTACTTATACTACAAATTGGAATGAACTGCTTAAAGCAGGAATAGAACAGGATGAAATTTACCAAAATTTACAAGCTAAAACTAAAGAAAATCCAATAGAAATATTAAGTAAAGGGCACAGTTTGAATGCAAAAGAATTTTTACGGTATAAAGACAAAATGTTTGTACCTAATGTACCTAAAGTTAAGCTCTTAATTTTGGATGAAATACACAAAACTCCATACTCAGGTCATCCAGGCTATCAAAAGACTATAACTATGTTAAGAAAATAATATTTTTGGCCAAATATGAAGATTGAAGTAGCAGAATATTTCGCTAGATGTTTTGAATGTCAGCAGGTGAAGATTGAACATCAACACCTAGTTGGATTAGTTTAATCATTACCCATCCCTAGCTGGAAATGGGAGATAATCAGTCTTGACTTTGTTATTGGACTACCTATAAATCATAATTCAAATGACTCTATCATGGTAGTAGTCGATAAGTTAAGTAATGTGGTTCACTTTATACCTGTTAAAACTACATACAAAGCTGCAAATATAGCTGATATCTTTCTAAAACATATTTTTCGATTGCATGGAATACCGAAAGTCATAATCTCATATAGAGATCCTAAATTTACAGGTAACTTTTGGAAGTCTCCGTTTAACAAATTAAACACTACATTAACTTTTAGTACTTCATTACATCCTCAAATAGATGGACAAACTGAAAGAATAAACCAAGTACTGGAAGATTTATTAAGAATGTATGTGAAATACCAGCTAGGTAAATGGGAGGATTATTTGCATCTGGTAGAATTTGCTTATAATGATAATTATCAGACATCAGCCATATTTAGTCCTTTCAAAATTTTGTATGGAAGTAAATGTAATACTCCTATCTCTTGAAGTAATCCAGTGGATAGATTGGTATTAGGTCCTGAACTGTTAAAATAAATGGAAGAAATTGTAAAGCAGGTACAAGGTAATCTAAAAGTTGCACAGGATCGACAGAAAAGTCAAGCAGACCTTAAAAGAACTCCAAAGGAGTTTTAGGTAGGTGAACATGTGTTCATCAAGGTGAGGCCCAAAAAGAGCTCTTTAAGATTGGGGAGTTGTGCAGAACTAGCACCTCATTACTGTGGTCCATTTGAAATTTTGTCCAGAATTGGACAAGTAGCTTATCAATTAGCATCACCACCCAATTTAAGAGTACATAATGCTTTTCAAATTTCTATATTAAAGAATATGTTCATGATGCTACTCATGTTGTTAACTAGAATGATGTACATGTGGAACCAGAAGGAGATTTCCTGGTGGAACCAGATTGTATCCTCAGGCGAAGGGAGATCACACTTCAAAATTGCACCATTGGACAGGTGAAGGTGCAATGGAAGCACCTTAGTCCATAGGAAGCCACCTGGGAATTTGAAAGTAATATGCAAGAAGCATATTCAATTCTGTTCAAGGGGAATTCTCAGGATGAAGAATAAATAACATCGAGGACGATGTTATGTTCTAAGGGGGTGTGTGTGTAACATGCCCCAATTTTTCAAAAATAATATTATCTTATTTGATTTTATTTAAAGACAATATGTTAAATTTTATGCTAAGTTGTAATTGATGACTCAGTAGAGTCAATGATATTTAATGTAATTCTGAATATTTTAATTATAAATAAATAAAGGTGGAGACAAAAACTTACGAGAGCTGTTAAAAGAGTGTTTACTGGTCAAATTGGTGGAGGAGATTGGGTGGAGAGAAAATAGACATGTGGCAGCATCCTCAAACCTCTTCCAACTATTGTAGGTGGAAACCTCCCTACATTTGGGGTCATGATCCCCCAAGAAAGTGGGATCAGAGCAGGTCGCTCAATTAATGATACATGACCCAAAAGACCTAGGCAATCTTTATAAAAATGCCCATTGAAGAGAGATGAGGCTGCTCATTCTAGAGAAGTTATCATTCAGGTGAATGTACTTTAGAGAAATTCAATGACAAGGGAATTTTTCAAAAGAGTTTGAGGGGTTAACTGCCAAGTGATATAGTGCATCTTTTTAGCTGAAGGATCTTACTGCTATGTGCAGAGTGATTACTGAGTCATTGGACTAGTCTATTGTTTGCTTCCTGCACCAGTTCTCGACTAAGGAGACCAATAATAGGCTCAGGGTTGCTGAGGAAGCATTGTTTGAGCGTTCCCCAGGAGTTTGTTAGGGAGGAATGGCCTCCTAACGTTGTTGTTATCCATCCTAATTAGGTTCTTCATTCTTTGTTTTAATGTGTTAGATAGTTAAGTGTGAGTTTGACTGTTAAATGAATGTAAAATATTTAGCTGTAAAAATGTTAGATTATTGAAGGAATGAATCTGAAATAGATGGAAAATAATTCTAACTTTTGTTTTTCCACATTTGGAAGGACCAGACCATACTCCAGCACAGACATAGTATTTAAAGTAGATGAAGGAAATGAGAAAACTGAAATGAATAGATGTAATATGCATTTCACAATAGGAAATTAATTTATTGCAGTATGTAGGTTATTATAAAAAAGACCAATAACCTAGTTATCTATGTTCTTTGTTATTGTAAATATACTGATAATGAAATAGCAGTATTCCATTACAGGTAGAAGAATTATTATGTTAAGAGAATACCCTAGTAGATAAGATGTTATCTTTATACACAGTACATTATACTTTTTATTCAAATTAAAATATGCAGGAGAGTAAATAGTGTTATGTTGTTTACATATTTTCTTTATGTTTATTCAATAACCAGTTGCTTATGTAGTAAAAGAAATGTAGTTAAACTACTTTCTTTACATTCAGTTCATTAAAGAATATAACTACTATTCATATAGATTATTTACTAATAATATTAACTAAACTAACTCTAACATTTACTAATAAGCAAGTAGTGTATTACTAAAGTATTTAAAATATAAAGAGCAAACTAAACTAAGTTACAGAAGCCGAGTTTTGAGTATTTTCAGCCAGTCAACTTCAGTAAATTAAGCAATAAGAATATGATAATAACAATCTCATAAATGAAATACCTATCTATGTCAGAACTGTTTTGTAATTAATAACAGGTTTATACTTGCAAGAGTAACTACAGGGTTGAAACCCTTTATTAATTTTTGTGTTTCAATAAAAGAAAAACAGTTAAGCTATAATTCTATTATTTCGAACATTATCATTAAACAAATTGAACTATTGTAGACTGGTTACAGTCTTCATGACAAATATATATATATACAGATGCAAATTTAAGAAATTTCATCATATACAGATAATAATATTAACTTAAACAATATTTGTTTTACAAGTAACAAAACCTACTTAAACAAATGAAAAAGAATTACTTAAAACAAGGGTTTCATTCAGGAAACCCTAGCTCGAAATTTCTAAGCCAACAAGTAAAACAATTTTATAATATGACTGAGTGACATTCTTTAAGCCATTAACAATAATTTCATACAAAATAAATAATCCATAGTAAATGTAACACCCCGGTTTTGACCCCATTGCATTAGATGTATATGATGATGTATATATTGTAAATGATAATGGTGTGGAGCTAAAGGCCAAGGCCCCACCATTGATCAGTAATGCTATGTTTTGGATTTAAATTGTCACCGAGGGCGTATCGGGGCATGCGGCATATATATTATGTTGGTCATCATGTAAATATGCGTTTATGATTAATTGAATGAACACAACCAGCTACGGTCGTGGCAACTAAATCGAAAGGGGCATGATTTTCACAAGGATAAGGATGTGGGGGAATTGTCCAACTTTAGCCAATGGGGCAAAAATCCATATGTTTTCTTACCTTGTTTATCCCAACCACCTTCATTAAGAATATCTGCTTGCAGTTGAGGCAGTTATTGTCTAGGAATGGGTGTGGCAGGACTGTCGATCCTCACCCACACGCACACTCCACACCTGTGAACTTCACTCATGTAGGAAATTCCACTCTCACCACGATTTTGTCTGTTTCTCCTCATGCCCAGGCTCTGGGCGGTTTTGGTCTCACACAGAAATTTTCTTCCTCTCCACGAGTTGCTAAACACCCAGGCACTTCAATTTCATGTCCTCTCCATTGCTGCGCATTCTCACGCATAGGGATTCTTTCCCGTTTTTCATTTTCACGCACATGAATTTTTCCTGGTTTTTACCCACGTGGTTTTTCTTCTGCGGATTGGTGAATAGTGCGGTTGAATCCTTTCCTCATGGGCTAATTCGTGGGGTTTTCATTGTTTGTTGTTCACACATAGGTCGGGAGATGGTAGTTTATTTCCCAGCATGGTCTGTGTATTTTTTTTCCCGGTGATTATGTTGCCCAGGATAGGCTGTGATTTTTCCCCTGTTGGAGCTGTGTTGCTGTTGTGTTTGGGACTATTGTAAATTCGCCTGAGAGTCATTTTGGCCACGATAGGGCCAAGAATGACTCAAAATTCATTTTCCCTATCTAAGCTGTGACAGCTGACTTAATTACTTGTGTGCAATGGTTGGTATTCGGACTGTGAGAGGAGCAGGGATGTTGGATTAGATTTGCTTGATAAACCTGGTGGCTGGAAACCACACAGACAGAGCTAGAGGGTTGGCCTTTTTCTCCATCACCCATGAATAGCATTGGAAGGGAATGCAAGGCCTGAGGGACTGTATAGCAGAGAAGGGACTGATTCCTTGTGTTGGGTGTGTTTGGGTGTCTTAGAGGTTAGGCTAGTTCTAGTGTAGGTGTCCTTGGCTCTGTAATGAGCTCACCAGCTTAGCAATTTTCCTTCTCCAGCTCCCTAATGGCTTGATAAATCCAACTCGGTTGGCTTGGCTGTGTGTTTTGTATATCCTTGGCTATGTGTAAGCCTGCTAGTTCCCTTATTCCTTAGAGAATCATGCCCAACTCGGGGGTGGTAGTTCTGCTGAGGGATTAAGGAGCACGCTGGCCTATGGTTGGGTGGAACGTTACAGCAACGTAGCTGGTTGCGGGGTGGAGTTTTCATAAGATAAGTGGTCTTGTCCATTTTTACTTCTGCAACAATATTTCTGTTAATGAATGTAATGAACATGTTAAATGAATGCTTGTATGAATGCATGATGATTCCATTGTGTCTGATAGATGTTTGCATCTGTGCATGATAAATGTTCATGTGTGTATGTTTAAGCATTCTGTTTCAACCATTTTGAGTATGCATTTGTTCATTGGGCTCTTAGCCCGGGAGTTTGAAGCTTGTAGTTGCATCCTCCTTGCCGGTCGGAGGCATGGGGCCGTGACAGTAAAATTAATATTACACATTCGAAAAGGGTAAGAACCCTATTTTACAGAGTCACAATAATAGCATTAAGATAAATCGAGACCGAGCTCAAAGGAAAACCTTGTTTCTTTTAAAAACCCTGTGTATTGCTTGATAGACTATAAGGCTTTAAACTTAATCAATGTACACAAAAACCAACTTTGAGCCAGTGCACCCATATCATGACATGGTTTTAATAAACAAAACTAACAGACTATGTATCAAAACCTATAATACTGTAAAAATCCTTTTAACACAATAAAAGAGCATTTACAAGTCACCGCATTAAGCCGGAGTCACCCTGCTGAAAGCAAGGGTTTTAAAATAAAAAACAGTGACTAATAAACTGAAGAACAACAACCCAAGAATAGGTAAAACCATGTCGTAACTTCTTCCAACTACAAAATTTCCCCTAAGGTCTACACAAGCAGGGAGAGCCATTTTGTAACCAGGGTTTACTCGTAGACTGAATGTCGATCCAATTAAGAAGTGGTTACTATCAAATGTTAAGGTGAACTATCCCTGCAAAATGGAAACCAAAACATAATTAAAAAGTTGTGTGTAGAACTGAAATTGTAAATTCTTCATAGCTTCCAACTTCTTAAAAACAATGTGTTACCTATAATGTTGGAAACCGAGGTCAAGAAGCAGGCAGACCGACACCACGAGCACAGAAACCGTCGCATTCACCTGAGAAGGAGGCAGCTGAGTTTCAGTTGTCAACTACATCGACAACTGGAGCAAGAGCAAGCCAATTCAATGGCTAAACCACAACTTCAATACTGGACTACCAACTGTGTAATACAATCCTCATGCACAGAAAGGTTGTTTGCAAAAATTAAATCATTCATGAGCTATGGATTTACATCTCTCACTCTAAACAATGACTCTTCCAAGAAAAATGCACAGACAGTGGAGCTGGAGGCAAGCAACTGCGAGCCCTCATGTCCGCAGTGAACCCAATGAAGCACAGGCCGAAACCCTCGTTGAATAATGAAGAATAGGGTTGCAAGGTAAAACTTATAAGTCACGTATTGCATGGCAAGGAGATTTCCACGTGTACTCAAATATTTTCACTTCACGGTGGGTTCTTTTTTATGGTCTCCACTGCAATCATTCGAACCAAATAATTGATAACTCAATTACATTATGCATGTAATGATAATGCATTATCACACAAAGTCAATATCATAACATTTCCAAATGAAGTCAAGCCTCGATGATGAACAAGTAGTATACCATCGTTTAATATAATGTTTAAACCTTGTAAATAGCTCTTGTAAAGAGCCAATTTGCATATGGACTCGATGCACTTGTTTCTCAAAGATTTTATTTATGAATTTGAGCCTAGTTTTGTGAGGATCTTATAACCTTTCAAAACCAAACTTGTAAGAAAAATATTAAGAGGATAGTAGAAGTTTGGACAGGATTGTTAATGCCTAAATTGACTTTCCTTATAATCATGAACTATGATTGTTTAAGCTATACGAATTAGATTTAAACTAATAAGGTGCATATAGATATAGTAACATTTATGCACAAGAATAGCTCGTATTCCTAAAAGGGATCTACAATACTGGATGTAGGATATAGAACCTACAAGTACATGATCTTTGAACTCCATAATATTTACCAAGATCTAAGATGAATCGAATCAAGGTTAAGTTAGAATTTAGAGCTTAAGATAGTAAAAAAATATCTAGGATTTTATTGCATTACTTTTACATTTAAGTAGATATTAGGGTAATGTGAAGTTATCACATGATGTCAGTCATAAAGAAAATGGGAATTCAAGTCACAACTTGATGATGTTTTTATGTAGAGGAGACTTTAAAATTCTAGGCAATGTTAAGCTGATAAATTCACTATATTGAAGCCTGATTAAAATAGAGCTAAAAACTACATAGTAGGCTTGTGTAGTGAAAGGATTAGGTCTATTTCTATGATGATAAGTAGCACTTTAATTATTATGCTGATAATAGCAATAGACTCTTATGTCCAAGGAAGAGTTATGAAACAATATCATGAGCTCTTTTAAGAACTGAAAATCACTTAGAGTAAAGTTAGAAGGAGGTTTTATCTATCTTAAAGATCTATCTGATAAAATACAACAGTAGTGCGACGTTAATAACCCTTACGACACAAAGATTTAGTAATATCATATTGTGGATCAAATAAAAGAAACATTACTTACCTTGCAGGATCTTGAGTCTTCTACGCAAACTTTTACTCTAGTAGTACTTTAAGGTAAAAGAAATATATCCGGTTTAATGCCTTAATAAATTTTTACTGGGTCAAGATTTAGCTATCAAGCCTGTAAAGATCCAGAAATCGAGATAGGTTAGCAATCGCTAAGTAAGCCCCAACTAGAAAATGAATCCTCACCTACTTGACATTCAAACCATCAATACAGCTAACTATTCGAATGCATATTACTTACATCACATATTACAATTAAAACAACATTAATCTATATGTGTTAAAGTTAATGGTTACTTTTATTTTCTGTTTTATTTCTTCCATTAGCTGCTAGCAGTTATCTAACTGCAACTGTAATATTTTATGTTATCTCAAAAGTTTACATTTTTGTGAAAATTTGGGGTTTTGACATAATAATTCTTTGTTGATTAAAATTGTCTTCACATTTCTGATCCCAAATGAATTTCTTACCCTTTTACTATAATGAAGTTATAGGATTTGCAATCCCTGAAAATCCTTCAATAAATTTCCTGTAATAACCGGTTATCTCCATTAAGTATTGTACATCAGTTACGTATTTAGGTACATGCCATTCAATTATAGCCTTTATTTTATTTGGGTCCACCGATATGCCTTCTTTGGATATTACGTGCCGTAAATATTGTATTTTATCTTTATAAAAATCGCATTTGCTAAGCTTAGTATATAGATGATGTTCTCTTAACACTTGCTGAATTATTTTTAGGTGTTCATCATCTTCCTCTTTTGTCTTAGAATAAATTAATATGTCGTCTATAAAGACGAATACAAATCTGTCTAGGTACTTACTTAGGACACTATTCATTAAGCACATAAAGGTTGCTGGTGCAATTATTATCCCGAAGGGCATAACCACAAATTCATAGTTCCCATATCTTGTCCAGAAAGCACTTTTAAAGATCTCTTCATCTTTAATTCTAACTTGGTGATAACCAGACCTTAAGTCGATCTTTGAGAATATCGTCGCTCCACGTATGTAATCGAACAAATCGTCATTGTAGAGAAAAGGATATATGTTCTTAATCATCATTTTATTATGTTGATGGTAGTCTATACATAGACAGAGTACTTTCTTTCTGTTTAACAAAAAAGACTGGTGCTCCCCAAGGGGATACACTTGGTCTCACGTGATGTTTTTCTATTAGCTCTTGTAATTGTAATTTTAATTCATTTAGCTCCAAAATATTCCTTCGATAGGGATCATTCGAATTAGGTACTTATACGGGTACTAATTTGATTGTAAAGTCCAATTCTTGTTTAGAAGGTAATCCTGGAATTTCTTCTGAGAATACATTCACAAAATCCTGTAGGATCAGAATATCCTCAAATCTTGGTTTATCTTTTTTATTGAATTTGTTCATTATTTACAATGTGCACAACAAATAATTTACAGCCATTCCTTGCAGCCTTTTTCGTCTGTAAGGCTGAAATTTGTTTAACAAATATTTTCCTAGGTATTCCTGTGACAGTAATTCTTTCTCCTTCATTATTCAAACATGTAAACATTTTCTAAAAACAGTTTAAAATCACTTAGTGTTTTTCAATCCAATCCATTCCTATTAGAACATCGTAAGATCCTAAAGGTAACAAATTTAGTTTGACCCGAGTTTCAAACTAATTCATCATCAAATTACAACTTTCAACAACGGTTTACTACCTTTCTTTTAGTTCTTGTGGCTAGCTGGACCAGCCATGATTTTTCAAAGTTTTGTAAGGACAATTTACACTCTTACACTATGCTAGGGGATATATAACTTAAACTCGCTTCTGGATTAATTAAAATGGAAACAAATAAATTTTGGGTGACACCTTGCACTTCTACCATGGAAGTTTTGTGATCCGCCTGTCAGTTATCTAGAGCTGCATTTATTGTGTGCATCTCGTTGGCCACATGTCCAACTGTTTTTTCTTCCTGGACAATGTGTATGTTGATGATGCTCCCTTTTCGGTTCAGATAGTATTTGGCGTAGTGTGGTCCTTGGCATTCCCAATATTTAACAGGTTCCCTTTGTTCAATATTTCTAACAAAATTGTTAGATAAATCCTTTCCCTTTCATCCTCCAGTAATTTGGGGTACTTTGTTCTTAAAATTAGTTTTATGATAGTTATATTTGGAGAATTTTTGAGACTTACTCCCAAAACTCTTGTTTGACTTCAATCCTCTTCTCTTTTGATCAAATTGACTTGTATTTTTAGTCTTCCAATTAGGTAGAGTGTCCCTTTTCTTGCTCTGTTCATAACACAATTCATCACTTCTCATAGCTTTTTCCAAGGTTTTTGAATTGTCAAACTCAATCCTATCTTTGAAGCTAGAACGTAAATAGCTTAAAAACCACTGGATTTTTGGCTTTTCATCTATTATGTATGGTACGTATCTTAGCAGACTTAAGAACTTGCTACTCAATTCTTTCATGGACATGGAACCTAGTTTTAAATCATAGAACTCCTTGGCTCTTTCCTCATACTATTGTTCATATAGAAACTTTCTCTTGAAGTACTTCTTAAAAACTCTCTAGGTCAAGTACTTCTCTTTCAGATTTTTGACCCTCTTTATATCTTGCCACCATATGTCATATTTTTCGGTCAAATTGTAAATAGCCATTATGGCCTTTAATATGTCAGAATAGTTATATATTTGGAAGTATTTATTCATGCCTGACAGCCAAGCTCTACTTCCTCTCTTTTCTCTGCTTCCTCGTTGAACACAGGAGGCTTTGTTTTCTTGAATTCTCCAAAAATCTCTTCGTAAGGTTTATACTTCTTTCTCCTAGGTTTTCGGTCACTTTCATTGCTATCACTTATGTATTTTTTCCTTTCCCTACGTGACCTTGGTTTAACCTCTGAGGAAGATTCACTATTAGGATACTTTGGTTCCTTCCCTTTATGTTTATAGGACATTATTTCAGAATCAGTTTTGATAGCACTTCTTTTATATTTTTCCTCGTTATCTATTTTGTCTAATAGATATTCATTTAGCTCTAAAATTCTTTGATTATCCTGTTTCATAGTTTGTAGCTCATTCTTTAAGTTTCTGACTGTTTTTATTATCTTTGGATTGTTCAAATCTACATACAATTTATCAGGATTAATGTGTTGAGAACCATTCTTAGCTGATGCTTCAACATTCTCCATGTTCCTGCAAAATAGGTTTTATATTTCTGTATAGAAATAAATACAAAAATAAAATTAGTACACTATTTTTATTTATAAGCGAGTGAGCCAGTTAGGCCTAGTGTTGGAATATTGCTCTGATACCACATGTAACAACCATTAATTTCGTAAATAATTTATTATTATTATTATTATTTACTGCATATAATATTGCAATTTATTAGACAATAAAAAGAGGGATGGTTTTACTCATACTTCTTTCATCATGCATTACTATCGTCGTGTACTTAATTTATTATTAAAATGTTTAAAATGGTGACTTGTCAATATGACATTACTTTATGACGTAAGATAACTATTTGTATTTAATTTATTGTCATACTTCAGTTTGTCGTAGTTGTTTCTTTGATTCTAAACCAGAGCTGTGTAAGGGATGGTCATGGTATTACTTAGTCATTACGACTAATGCATGAGCCCTTCATTTTACTTTGTATAGGATCTGAGGTGTCTAGACTAAAGAGATAAAGATCAGCCTCTAGTCCAGATGCTAAAGGAGCATCGATAAGGACAAAACTAAGGTTTGGAAAAACATCTATTTCTAACTTACTTCACATTGAAAATCATATTTAACATAACTAAGACATAAACAATGATTCCATCATCTATATTTACTGAATATCAACTTTATTGATGCAGGTTTTACCCAAAACAAGTATTGTTAAAATATGAAGTTTTAAAAGGTGGAATCTTGTATAGCTTTAACTCTTTCAACAAGGTATGCATTGTAAAACCTTAGGTTTTGTTCAATCCACATGCTTAACCTTCAAGAGTTGAAAGGATGGTTGTCCTGGAAATCCTTAATATGGTTATGAAGGATCAACGACAAGTTATTAAGGTGCATACTCTCGGACCACGTGATGGTTATGTGGGAAACAACTGGTTGTCACTTAATTCCAAGCAAAACCCTAAATGTTTAACCTGCTCTCATAAAAATATCTATTGTTTCGATGTAACACTACCTACAAGTGGAGGTTTCTTTGCAACTGCATTTATTTTTCGACTACTTGTATTTATTCTTTCCTTGGTTGTGAGACAAGATGAAGTAGTTATTACACTGAACCTCGAAGTGCTTCAAAACTCTCTTAGCCTATTTCATTTTCTGGAAGAACCTGGAATCTTTATTTTGGTGACGCCTGTGTGTTTGGATGGTCCAGCAGGTATACCAAATTTATTTTTAGTTTTACTTCCCTTACCAATCCTTGAGTTGTTTAAGGTTCAAAACTTATATATTATTTGTATGTAGGATGGGAGTACCTACATGCATGGATGGATTAAGACTGCGATACCCCTCCTTAACTGATAAGTCCATGAAACTGCTTGCATGGCTCTAAAAGAGGCCAAAGGAGTATACCTTATGGTATCTAGTTTCTTATTACCTTGTGTTGGATTTGGCATTTAAACATTTGAAAGGTGAAGTTGTTTTGCCACCTGTAGGTGACTACACCATTCTGCACTTATGTTAGTTTTGAAAAATTTGTAATAAATACCCACGATGGTTTTGTATCTTTGTTCAACAAAATCTGTGTAAACTTCAAAGCTATAGGAATTCATGATGTGGAAAAATGTGATGCATTCATTTTAGCATACAACTTGATAATATAACGGTTCTTTTTTCGTTATTTGCTTCAATGAATTTCGTGAGATTTTGATATTGTAATTCTATTAGGATTTAGTTAACTGTGGGAATTCTAGTTTGTGAATCGAATAATTATTCGTGGATTCTTACGACTATACCACTTTCATAATAAATCCATTGTAATTCTTTTCTGTCAATGATATCTATGTTTATCATTAATTGGTTTTATTGCATTATAGTTGAATATCTTACTCTGTTGTTTGGATTATTGGTTATCAAAAACCCTGTTTATTACATTGATAGTTAAACCAACCGACAATGTTGGAGTTCACTTTCCCCAAACAAGTCAATGAAATGATAATAATAATTTAATGACAGAAGGAATTTTTGTTTTGATCTCGGTTACTATTTTCAATACTTTTCTGGCTTTTGCGGCCGTGAAGTATTTGTTAAAGATTTACTAGTTATCATTAATTATTTATCCCTAAAATACTGTAAAAGAGAACCCGTGGAATTGCTACCCTTCCAAAATAGGTTGAGAACCAAGAGTCGTAAGGACTTGATTAGTTATTTTCATCATACTTACTTCAATGGGGAAAAAATACATTAGAGGAGATTTCAACTGAAAATGGGCCTTTTAACTCTAATTCAAATTCCATGTCATCATGTGTTAGCCAATGAAATTCCTTTGAATTTGAAATATGATATAGGTCTTAAAAAAAATTGAATATAAATTTGGGGATATGTATCATAAAAAAAACTACTTTTTTTGTTCGTATTTTCGACATATATCCATGTGTTTCTACTCAAATTTCGATCGAGAGAGCGTGTTGGATGTGCAATTAAATTTCGCATCCAACGAGTACCCACTCAGTATACTTTTGACAAGTATACTTTTGACAGATCCCACTACCCCAAAAACAAGAAATACATGAAAAAAGGTGATGATAACATCATCATCACCTTTTTTCACGTATTTCTTGTTTTTGGGGTAGCGAGGTCCATCAAAAGTATGTGGAGTGGATACTTGTTAGATGCAGAAACATCATCATTACCTTTTTTCAGGTATTTCTTGTTTTTGGGGTCGTGGGGTCCATCAAAAGTATGTCGAGTGGGTACTCATTGGATGCGAAATTTAATTCCACATCCAACAAGCTTTCCCGATCAAAATTTGAGTAAAAAGACAAGAGATATGTCAAAAATACAAACAAAACAGTAGTTTTTTTCTTTTCTTCCTCCAAAATTAATAAATATTATTTTATTATTTTATTAATTTTCCTAAGGAGACCCATTTTGAGTTGAAATTTCCTCTAATGACTTCTGCATAAGTAGAACCGAGATAGAAATGATACTAGTGTTAACTTCTTACATGACTCTATTTGGTTACAATTTATAAAATGCATCGCTACTCTTTGGGTTAATAGTATATTATTATTTAATAAGAGATTGATTTATAGAATCGTTATTCTATGTTAACAATGATTGTGTAATGACTTTTGGTTACCATGCATAGGGTTTATTTAAACTGTAAATTTTTATTTTGAGTATTTAATTTTGTTTAAGTATTTTTAATAAGTTAAGAGACTAGTTGAGATTTTGTTTTGTAGATACATACTACAGAAACAACACCAGTTAAAAAAATTTGAAAGCCTATAACCAGGGCTAAGAGTTGTTGATAATTGCGACTTGGTGTTACATTAATAGTTTAGCTGCTAATATTTTGGGATGAGATACCCTTAAGAATTCTTATTCTAGTTTAAAATAATTCATTATTAAATCTGGTTAATCTATAATAAAAATTAGAGTTTGTTTACTGATAATACGGTTTGATTCTTCAAAAGATTGTATAATAAAAATAAGTTTGTATCTGTACATTTAGGTTCTTTTACAGTTATGAGTTAATGTGTTTTAACAATAATGAGTACCTTAAAATGCACATAAAAGAAGAGAACTTTGCACTTCTTTTTTGTTCCTATAATTGTACTGTAATGAAAGCTTGATTACACTAACTGTTTAACCTTTGAATTAAGATTTGTAGCTCATAATTAATTACCATCTTTTGTAAGTAGTAGTAGATTGTATACAACATATAATTATATATCATCTCTAAGCTCTACAATAACGAAACTACACATTTATTCATTCTTTCTGATACTACTATTCAACCTAATTTCCTATCTTCTTGTACTAGAGTACGTCACTTCGGTGAGAGGAAAAATATAGGGAATCATTTATCTTCATTTCTAAATCAATCAATACAAATACTAAATCCTACAATCATCGAACACTTTTCTATTAAACTATAACTCTATTCTAAATAATTTGCAGTCTTACTAAATAGAAATAAACAAGACCATAATAGAGTGTAGAGTTGGAACCTAGATGAATTGTAGAGAAAAGGGACTAACACCCAAGGGAGATTGTTCCACCCAACCTTTTCCAAAAGCAATAAAATCACTTGCTTAGGACCCTCGAGCTTTCTCATTGCACCACTAGGATGAAGATCTCTACTACATAGCGTAATTCTGCAACTTAGCACTCAGCAGCAAACTTAACTCAGCAAATCACTTTAGATATCCCCTCATCAAATTCTTTGTGTGCCTAAATTTTTAGTTTTCAGTAATCACAAAGTTCATTCTCTCAAAAATCAGAATGAGTGGTGAGCCTCCTGCTCAATTTGATGGTTTATATAATATTTCCTAGGTATTTGTTTCAGTTTTGGAATTTAATGAGCCACCCATCTCAGTTCCCCCACTCAGGGAACATGACCACTTTTTTAGGGATTATGCTCTTGCAATAGCTAGAAAGTGAATGCTAGTGCTGCCACTTGTCAACCAGCCTTCTATAGCTATTCCTTCCTTCTAGTGGCCAGTGAACACTCATTTAATAGTCTCCCCTAAATAGGTGTCTCCTTTGATTAATTATTAAAATAAATGATTCTTGAATTACAATCATCCTTGAACCACTTGGTCATAAACTTTACAATAAAAATTTACATAATGTTTTTGCTGAAATCATTAATAATTTTTTTTGTTTTTTCAATTTTGGGTACATGTTACAGGATTTACGCCATGATTGCAATGTAATATAGTTCTTGGCTTAACAAACGTTGGCATTACATGCCATGGTTCCAACGATGCGAAGTTTCTTGGCATGATACAAACACTAGTTGGAATTACATGCCATGGTTCATATGATGCGAAGGTTCTTGGTATTTGGGTTATGTTGTAAGGTTTTGATTGCAACTGTACTATCCCAAAAAGTCGAAATTTTTTTATAGGCTAGTGAAAACTACTAGAAAGGGATCATTATTACTCATGCAGAATTACATGCGCTACTTAAACTTTCGATCTATTCAGAAACTGCTCATATTGTCTTGTTAATCTCTTATCCATTCAGTGATTATTAGTTCATTTACTTCTTATTTCTTAATTATGTAATTTAAACTATTTATACATATTAGTTGTTATTGTCGGTGAATTAATGAATTGTATAGATCATTGTTTTACTCCTGCACATGTGTACTTTGTTTATTTAATAAAAACTAACTTAACTTTGTTGATGGGAATCAAGTGGTGGTGTGGCGGGACTAGTTATCCCATGACGATATGAGAGGTAAGGTATTACTTGGTTACGAAGGATTACTTAGTTCAATTCAACTAAGGCACCTCTCTCTTTTACTTACGTAGTTCATTACTTTGCAAAGGGATCGAATGTAAAGTGTGTTTAACCGTCTTGATCCTAGAGGACCTGCTGCCAGTTGTTATGTTGCTTGTTGAATTGGTTTTATAATATGGTAAGTGTCTTTATTGTCAATGTAGCTACTATGGCTAAATTTCCAGTACACTAATTATTATTCGTTATTATATCTCATTTTCTTTTATTGATAGGTTAATCTAATGGTTTAAGAGCAGAGCTTTGGATTTTATAGTCCAAGATGTTATCATGGCATACTTTGTATGCCATTATTCTTGAGCGTAAACACCTTGTTAATAAGGGATTAAACCCTAAGCTCTAATCCTATGGTATAAGCCCTATCTAAATACCTAAGCATGGTTCTTTTCCTTTGGACTAACACATCCTAAGGACTAGTATTATTGTGATACTATCATAATGCAAGCTTTGTAATATGGTATCATATGATAGTGTTTGGGTGGCGACATAACATATGGTATAACCATACCATATCAAGGTTTAAGCTTTTAGCATGGTGAATAAAAACCCATGATATTGTAGCGATGTTGAACTATGGAGAGTAGGTTTGGAAAATCAAAGTGGTTACCACATGGTGCATTTATCGTTCTTGGAAATTGTGGCAGCCCCAAAGCTTAGGGCTTGGCTTACGATTTAGTTTGGTCATTTCGTTAGGTCTATGGAGGAAATGGGTCTCAAATTTGTGCTGTGAAGGAGACTATTCCCTGAAGGTAAGATTCTTTGGTTTGATGTCTACATTCTATGCTTGGTTTCAGGGCTCCTTCATAGTTATACTCTTCATCCCTATCATGTTTGAATGTGGTTGTAGGTAGCAGGGTAACGATTGTGGGGTGGCTCCACTTCACTTTAGCTCCAATGTGTTGCAATTGAGGCCATGGTAAGCCTGCTAAACAAGCTTATGCTTGTCACCTTTCAGCTTTGTGGGAAGAGCCAAGTTTCAACTAGTTGTTGCTTGGGGTTTTATGCTGTAGCGATTTTGATTTTGCCTTCGGGCTTATGATTACAAAATTGGGTCTTAAATGTTGAAGTGCTATGCCATGAATATATTCCTAGGCCAATCGTTAATTTTGGGTTTTGGGATTTATATCCATGGGATGCACCATTGCTTACAATGGTGCCATAGCCCATTGGCACGCTTGTATAAACCTCGCTCTCGGCCTTTAATGGCAACTACATACCTAACTTGGGACCTTTGTGTAAATAGATATGTGTATGGTTTTTATGTAATGGTAATGGTTTAACTTGATTTCTTGTGTATATGATTCCCTTCTGTGTTTTATTGAGCACTATGTTAAAAGGAGTTGGGGTTTTAACAGTAGAGCGATTCGCCTAATCAGATGATCTGTGTAATTTTTCATTGATTAACTTGGATAATGTAATATTTTGACAGTGTCGGTAAAGGCCATGTTGTAAATGGCATGAGCCTTTCCCATAGTGCTGTGATAGATTTGTAAATTGTTGTTTATGGTATTCAGTTCTTATGTAAAAAAAATGGACTATGGAAATCCATGGGTTGGAAGCCATGATGGCCAACGCTTACAGGAGGTGTATAATTTAATGGACTGTGTGTTAAAAAGGTTATTGGCTGAGACCGTGCTGTATCTAGGGTCTTACGACCTCACTGTTAGCGTATGTACTGATTAATTAAATAGCAATTAGTGTGTTTGTAAAATACAGCCCGCATGCTTAGTGTAAGCCGTGGCTTGTGTAGCGATATAAACAATGGATTTATATACAGGATTGATTCATGTTCAATTTGTTATGATATGGTTTTGATGGCTTTGCCTTGGGTCTTGACATCCATGGGAATCTATGCCGCGACCTTTGTTGGAAACATAGTTTTAATGTAATGTAATGAATGTATTTTAAATAAAAGCAATCTGGGCTTGCATGCCCACAAAATTCGATTCCTGTTATTGTTTGCAATATATGAACTTATGATATGGTTTGATGTTGTTTCATTATGATATGATTTATTGTATAAGATGTATTATTTTAATTTAGATAAGGTAATGTTTGTTGAGTTATTTGATTTTGTTTATGGTTATGTATAGATGGATAAATAGAGTCATGGATTCTGTTATATGAATTTTAATTAAAGAATTGTAAAGGACCACATGGATGGTCTCGATGACTCCTCTGATTATTTATAATGTTGTTTCATTTATGTGGAGTGTTTTTTTTTAATGTAAATTTGTAATATGAATACATACCTTGAAAGGTCTTAGATGGATTATTTAATTCTGGAAATAAATGTATAGATAACTTTCATAACGGTTTATACCTGATGGTATTATTTATATGTATATATAATTATCTTATAAAATCGTTCTGTTTGTAAATAATACCTTAAGGTATCTATATAGTATATTTATTTTCTTTAAACTTACTCCTATGATTAAATCTACCATAATCTGAAACATGTCTCTACTGACAAATGTAATATGTCTGTAGAGATATAAATAATAGGTGAACATTAAATAACGGGTCTATATTTACCTAGTTTATGGTATAAATTTCTGAATATTAAATGAATACAAAAAAGAAACTTTAGAGTTAGAAAACTAGCTATATATAGCCTATGATAATATTTACCATCCTAGAAAGTATCGAAGGGAATAAAAACCCTAGCAAAATATGGCCAGAACATCAATTACATAGGGTTAGTAAATTATTTGGAAACATTCAACTAACATATTCATTATATAATCTAGAAGATAGCATTGACAGTCTAGGGTTAGATTTTAAGAAATGTAACCCTAGGAGATATGGACAGAACCGATCAATTCCAGGGTTAATAATATATATAAAACCTTTTACATAAAGCAGCCAACATTTACTATAGAAATGAACTTTGACATACTAAGAACTCATACCTGTAATATATCTTCCTAAAGCTCCTTTAATGGTTAAACCTGCACACTTGTTTAAAGAACTAGCATTATCAATTTAAGACAGATCTGACCTCTGATTTTGATGACCAAATCACTTGGGAACTACCACGTTCCTCCCAACCATGACCCAGAACTGTTCCTGGTTCTAGTCCGGATCCCCCCCGAGTTGGACTCCAACATGCAAGTAACCTAGAGCTCCTAAGGCAGGGTTTCCTAACTGGTGATTAGTTCTGAATCAATCCTCTTTTTCTTACAACAAAATTTTTCGAAGAAAACACTTGAGAGCAAAAACAAGTAGAATCATAATTCTCCTAGATGAAAATAAAAACCCCAAGCCTTTGCTTGGATTTAGTCTTTATAGATAGACTTTTCAGTCAAAGGGGCAGTTAAATCAAGAAATCCTTGATTTCTTGATTTAACCCTTTTTAATTTACTAGGGTAATTTTCAATTCTTAACCTAGGAACTTTTAACTAGTTCCTAGTTAGTCTTTCATAGATATTTCACTATTTATTAATCCTTTAATAATAAATAATAATTGGTGGAGCTTCTCTTATTTTTGTATTCAATTATATAATTAATCATAGTTAATTCTTTATACATACTATGTATAAAATACATAGTATTAAAATACTTGTTAACATTTGTCTTTGGGCATCATGTATTATGATCCCTAGACTTAACGACACTTCTTTATGAAGGTCAAGCAGATAGATGGGTTAGGTCTACTAGGCTATGAAACACTAAACATCCTTGCATGTTGGATTCCCCTCATATAACATGGTATCTCTTCAGTACTTGATGAGAATACATAAATTCAAAATTTCATTTAATCACTTATAAATAAGTATGATGAGATCAATATTTTTCTCGAGTTGTTTTCACTTGGAAGTTATTAAAGTATTTTTAGTAATCCCTAGCTCTTACCAGAGACCATACTCAACGCTTATAACAGGGAGTTAAAAACATAGTGCAATTCCATAGCTCTCGCTTAACACTAAATGCTAGGATGTACTTGCACGATACACTTAAGGATACAATGGCCAAAGATCCAATGCTCTAGAGCTTATTCTCAACATCAACATTGAATTCTCCAGTTCTTATGCCCAACATTTCCAATTATATTTTCATGTGTTGCAGAGATTTATGCTCAACAAAAAAGTAAGTACTCATGTGATCCAGAGCTTCTCGCTCAACACAAAATGTCTCATTGATTATCTACTTCAGGGTCCATGCCCAAAAAAAAACATTTCATTAATTAACTTCAATATAACCTTAATAACACATTCAAGCATAAGCACAGAAAAGATAGAAATGGAAGCTGAACAAATCATAACAAAAGAGTTTATATTAAATCATGAGCAAAATGAGAAGCTGACAATAGTATGGTCTACAAGTCCCCGAAGTCGAAACCCTTCAATAAAATAAGTCTTAGGCTTTATAGCCTTTACAAAATACTTAGATCTTGAAAACTTGGATCTGTTTTAACAAAAATACACCAAATAATTGTTTTTTGCAACTTAGGTTAAAAAATCCTAATTAACTACTTGTCTAACTAATTGTAGAATTAGTTCACTGTATGAACCTTCAGATAACTAAGGTAACTGCTATAAATCACTACCACTGGCCCTATGCTAGTTAAGTCACTGTTTTATTTTGATAGCTAGGTGTTGGTGACCTTTCCTATTGTTATGTCATAGTAAAACTGAAATAGACCTTTCCTAACGCTTTCTTCTACGTCCTTCGTCTTTAGACTTTGTCCCTGAGCTATCTATATTTTCCCAAAACTGGTCCTTCATGCCAAAATTTATTTTTAAGCCTCTATTTTCTTTCAGTGGTTAAGAGGCCATACTATTGAAACTATTAGCTACTGAAAGCGGCACTTTTGGTGGCTAATGAACTTCCCACGGGGAATTCACTTAGTGAACCTCTCACATAGCACGTGCGATCATGGGATATTAAAGAATACCCTTAATTTCCAGAGATATTGACCCAAACTCTTTTTGTTGAAACCCCCTCCCAATACTTAAAACCTCCTCCCCACTCCTTTTTATACCTCAATCCTTATAAACTACCCTACCCACCCCCACCTTAAACCCCTCATCCCCCCCAATACCTGCAATATATTGGTTCAATTTTTGATAATTTTAAAACCCACAATATGAAATAACGTGATAGGATATTGGTCAACAAGTGAAGCCCCCGTGGAACTTCCCCAGCGTCTGCCTAAGCCACCGAAAGCCTTATTTTCCAAAAATTATTAGGTTACTTACAAAAATGTTCTTTTAGGTCTGTCTGCTCAACGTTCTTCTTCAGCAGGCTCTGTGTTAGGAGCGTTAACAGCAACTTGGCTTGTTTTTGGAGGCTGAAGGCTAGCTGTAGCTTCAGCTAGGGTTTCCAACATGGGGTGGCTTCTAGGGTTTTCCTTGGCCTTCTTCAGCTGCAGTCTTTGTAGCCTAATCATCCTGTACAATCTAGTATTGTCTTTTAGGTACCTTGTATTCAGTATTTTTAAGAAAATATATCTTTCTCTCTTCTCTAGGTAAGACTTATGTAGTAGCTTGTTCCTACTAGTCAATGTAGCATTATTTTAATTTATTTCCCTATCCAAAATCTCCATCTCATACACTTACCTCAACAATTGATTTATCCTTTGAGTTTTGGGCTTGCTGGAGGAAGCCTTCTCTGCTGGTTCCTCTTGCTATTTTGGTGTAGGGGATGGTAGTTCTTCAATCACTACTACAATCTATAGATCTAGGTCTACAACTTCCTCTTGCTCCTCTTTAGAATCTAAGTAGGGAAGGTTTAAAATGTTCTCACTGTGTACTGCAACTTCCTAGGCTTTTTGGCAGGAGACTTCCCCTTCTCTTCTGGCTGAAGGCCTGTCTCAAATCCATTCCAAAACAAGAAATAAGGCCATGCCATATTCCTCCTTTTCAGCAACTATTGGATCAATAGTTGGATAATACCATGGTGAGATAGTCTTCCAGCAATCTTGGTGGGCTGAGCCTTCACCTGGTGTGCCATTTTTTGTAGACTCATGTGTAAGTAAAAGGGAAAATTTAGTGGGATTTTACGTGTAAAGTGGTTCATTAATTTGAAATGGTAGATCATGGCTCTGTTATATCCTCCTTCACATGTTATGTAGAATACAATGGCCTTCAAAATTTGCTAACACTTCTCTTCTAACCAGGATGATGGCACACTCTTCTTCCACACCACTCCTCTATGCTCAGGCTTTAGGTAAGACCTGAACTCTACATATTTTGGTATGGTGGTTTTGAACCATTTTTCTCCTGTTCCATGGATTTCAGTCACTTCAGTGATTAGGGTTTCATCTATGTGAAATTCCTCTTTTCCTATGACTTCCTTAGAGCCATCAAATGAGAGGGCAAATTCCTAAGCCACCTGCTGATGGGAACCTTGTATCTTCTCACAAAACTTGTAGCAGCCAGCATCCTAGAAAATTTTACAGAACTATGGATGTGCTTCCAAATAGCTGATATCTCCCAACTACTGCCTGAGAACAGGTCCTCCCTTCTTCATCTTCTTGAATTCCACCCCTACGTAACTGCAAAAATAGTCTTCAGTTCTGTATGATAGTGTGTTAGCAGGATGCTTCTCATTGTTGGCTTTCTGGTGGAAATAAATGCTAAGGTTGAAGGTGAAATGTAATGGGGTTTTGGCACTGATTATGAGGGATTTTTATTTCATGATGGATGCTAAGGTCACAAGGTGATGGCTGCAGTTGATCTTCTCGATAACCCTTGCCCAACAATCATACTTCAAATCAACTTGGATCCTCGGTGAGCTTTTCTGCTGTTCTTTTAAACAAGTGGAAGAAAAATGAAGGCTTCAGATCCTATCATTCCTTTACTAGTTTTATAATGACCTCCTTCACTTATTTCCACATGAAGTTATGCAAGTTCACATCCTTTCGGTGGTTTGTCATGCCCTTCACGGATCATTTATCTTGCTGACAGGGTTTGATTTGACCACTTTTAACCATTTCCACATTTTACCTTTTTGGTGGTTAATAGCCTTTGGGAGTTTGTCTGCTAGCCACTGAAATGATGCCTTTCGGTGGCTAAATCTTGTCTTCAACTATTCGCTCCTAAGCCACCGAAAGTGCTTTCTCCCCAATGCCTTTTCGCCTGCTTTCGGTGGTTAAATCTTGTCTTCAACTATTCACTAAGCTTCCGAAAGCATCACCTTTCGGTGGATACTGAGATGTCTGAAGTCTCTCCTAAGCCACCAAAAGGGGTTTTTTCCCATGTCTCATTATGTCCGCTTTTGGTGATTAACACCCTCCTTGGTTTTTTCCCTAAGCTGTTGAAAGCAACACTTTTCGGTGGCTAGTGAGTCATTTGAAGTCTCACCTAAGCCACTGAAAGTTTTTTTTCATTTTACTCACTCGGGCCTATTTTTGGTGGTTTACTTTTATCCTGCGTTAAATCGTTAGCCACCAAAACATAACCTTTCGGTCGCTAATGAGCTATTAAGAACCTTGGCTAATCCACCGAAAGTTATAACTTCCAAAATTTTCAACCATCTAAAAAACAGAGACCGCTAATTTGTTATTCATCCTCAGATATTTCATTACATGAATCGAATTCTTCATCTTATCAAAATAAATTTATTTTGGGAGATAACATCTGCCTCCTACTTGGGGACGGAAACCTCCCAATGAGGTTCGAAGAATCCTAGACCAAAATGCCTTTCCCTGAAAGAAACTAAAAACTTAACACTATTATTTACTGTTCCATTGGGCATGGATTTTATTTTGTAAGCAAAACCAACCTACTAACTACTAATTTACAATGACAAGGCCTCAGAGCCTCAAATAAAGTAAAGTTTCAGAAACCGCCCATTTACTGGGCCATCAAACACCTCTTCCCCTTCCAGATTCTGCAATTTGAAGGTGTTATTCTTATGTTCCTGAGCTATCACAATAGGGCCAATCCACAAAGAATCAAACTTTCCATCTTTTCCCTTTTCCTGTCTGACAATATCCCACTTGAGGACCCAATCTCCAACCGAAAAGTTGTCTACTTTTTCCCTTTTGTCAAACATGATATTCATCCTCTATTGATGGGCTTCTGATTTTCCTATCACTTGTTCCCTAACTTGCTGCAACTCCACCAAATCCATGATCCTCCTCACCATATCATTTGGTTCATCTTCCTCTTCCTGAAAGAATTTTTCCACTGGCAGAATGAGCTAAATTGGAAAAATGGCCTCAGTACCATAAACTAACTTGAATGGAGAAGTCCCTATAGATATTTTTTCTATTACCCTATTAGCCCATAAATAAAACTTAAGCTTAGAATCCCAACTATTCTGATTTGTCTCCAATAATTTTTTAATGATCCTGACTAGCCTTTTGTTGGATGACTTAGCCAAGCCATTTCCTTGAGGATAATAGGATGTGGAATGCACTAGCTGAATGCCCATTGACTCACACATTCTCACTAATTCCCCAGCTTTGAAAGCTGGTGCATTATCAGTTACTAACCTTACTGGGAAGCCAAACCTATTAAATATATTCTCATATAAAAATCTCACGATGACCTGATAAGTGGCAATCCTGGTGGGTACTGCCTCTATCCATTTGGTAAAGTAGTTTGTGGCTACTAGGATCCAGCTATGCTGCCCACTGGAAGATGGATTTATTTCACCTATGAAATCTAGACCCCATTGTTGAAAAGGCCCATTCACCAAAATAGGGCTAAGGGGCAAGGATTTAAGTTGCAACTTTCCTATAAATATTTGGCACTGGTCACAGGCCCTTACAAAATCACATACATCAACAAAAAGGACTCGCCAATAGTATCCTACCCTCAATATCTTGTGGGCTCTGGTCTTCCAATAATGGTGGCCCCCACATGTGCTGGAGTGAAAGTGGTGCATTACCTGATCTGATTCTTCCTTATCTAGACATCTCAACAAAACTCTATACAGATATTTCCAGTATAGAAGTTTGTCAACTATGCAAAACTTAACAGACTTTAATTTAAGAGCTCGTGCTTGATTAGGAGTGAGATCATAAGGAACTTCTAATTTCTGCAAAAAATGAATAATACTTGAGTACCACTCACATGAAGACAGGTTTTCAGCCACTAGTGGAATGTCATTCTGATCTTGATCTACTTCTGCTGCTACCACAATTTGCGCTTTTGCTGATTTGACACAGGTGAATTTTATCTCCATTAGTTCATAGTTTTCTTTAGCGATGAGTTTGGCCAGACCTAGTCCCTTTACTAGCTTGTTGATGTATTTGTAACTTAGGAATGTATTCATCTATGTATCTTATGTCTTGTAACCCATTGTTTATTCCAGGATGTATCTATTATGTAATTGAGTCATGTTGTCATGCCCCAATGTTCCAATCGGGAGGAGCTATAATGTAAACAAGTCATTGTGGGTAACCCTCCTATTGTCTAAGGATTAAAGTCCCCGCAATTCTGGGTCACTAGGGTTATTAGACTCTCCTAGAGAGGTCATCCCTAGTAGGGTTTTAGTCATGCTGGGATTAGTATAAATAGATATTTGGATTCTCTATTTAGCACACATCACATACACACTCAAGTGTAGCGCATAGTTGAGGAAGGAGAAGACACTAGGGCTAGATAAGAAGAAGGTCACTACTGTAAGGAGATCACTTACTGTTTTGGGCTTTTCTATTTTGGTGTCGATTCTATCTCTGAGGAAGTTGTGGGATTTTCTCCATTTATGGTTTCCCCAAGGAAAAACATTGTGTTCACTATCTCTTGTGTTTGATTGTTGTGCTTGTTATTCTCTCAGTTAAAGATCCTAATAATGCTAGCTTAATATTGAAAAACTAACATGGTATCAGAGCTAACCTAAGAAGAAGACACTGTGCAACTGCAGGAACTAGGGCTTCCTAGTTTGTGGATATTCCTCCACATATTTTCAGAAAAATTAAGGTGGAATAACTCTCCTCCTTAGGGTGCATCTTTCTGTCGAAGAAGAATCCAATTCTGATTCTTTTTAAGTGTTGGACCTGACACTACTACCAAAAATTAGGGATTTTCACAGAACATGAATTTTTTAATGAACCCAGGCTTGGATTGATCTCCTCCCCAAAATCAAAGTTAAGGATAAATTTCAAGGCATTTGGGTGGACAAAACTTTGAAAAATCAAAACCCTAATTTGTTCTTGATCTAGCGCTGTAGGATTTCAGCTCCAAATCTAGATACGACATCTTGACCTAGTAAGATCTAAATATTTTGTATTTCCATTTGAGGTTCTCAGTTAAGATGTCTCATCATACCAAGCTTGATGAAAAGATTGAGGGAGCTAATAAATTTCGGGTCTAGAAGTATAGGATCTCCCTGGTCTTGGAAGAAAATGAGTTGGACTCCTACATCCATGAGGAGGTTCTAGTTCCAGAGGGAGATGAGGCTAAGGCCTTAAATAAGAATAAGTTGGTGATGGAAAAGAGGATCATTACTGATTCTATCAAGGATCACCTTATCCCATAGGTGTCCTCTCTCAAGACACCTAAAGCTATGTTTGATGCCCTAACCAAATTGTTTGAAGGGAAGAACATAAACTGAAAGATGATTCTGAGGAATCAACTGAAGAATCTGAAGATATAGAATGCAGAGACCATCCAGTATTACTTCACAAGGGTTTCTCAGATCAAGGAACAATTGGAAGAAGTAGATGAAGAAGTGGAGAATGCAGAAATTGTGATGACCACCTTGAATGGTCTCCCTAGGACATGGGACTCTTTATTTCAAGGGATCTGTGCTAGAAAGAAGTTAGTCAAGTTCAGCAGACTGTGGGAAGAATGTTCTCAAGAAGAAGCTCAGATAGGAGCTCGAGAAGAGAAGATGGAAAGTGAAGATCAAGCTCTCATAGTACAATCCAAGAAATCCAGATCCAGTCATCATAGAAGTAAGTACTCTCATCATAGGAATAACTCTAGAAAGCCTAGAGATAGGTCTAAGTACATTTTCTATACATGTGATGGAAAATGACACTTTGCTAGAGATTGTCCTAAGAACAAAAGTAGCTCTCACAAGAAGAAGGGAAACAAAAGAAGACATCATGCTCATGTTGTAGAGGATGATGAACCTTCATCAAAGAGAACCAGATATGAAAGTGAAGATTCTTCAAGCGAGGATGAATATGTTTTGATCTCTGCTCTCATGGGAAACATTACTCATGGAAGTGATGATTGGCTTATAGATAGCGGGGCTTCCAAACATATGACTAGATTCAAGGAATCCTTTGTGAAACTTTCAGAACATGAATCACCTCACAAGGTGAAGCTAGGAGATGACTACCAATATCCAATAAAAGGTAGTGGGGAATATTCCTATAAGGTAGACTCTAGAAAGTCTATAACAATGAAGGAAGTGTTGTTTGTGCCAGGACTCAAGAAGAACCTTCTCTCCATATCAAACATTGGATGCAAGAGGAATGAGGGTTGCATTCATATATGGTCAAGTCATCATGTGACCAAAAGGAAAGACTATTGATGATGCAATAGTGATTGGTGAACAAGAAGGAGGTTTGTACAAATTGAAAGGCCATCCAGAACAAGCCTTGGTCCATGACACAGTAGAGCCAAGTGAACTTTGGAATAGAGGGCTTGCACATGTGCATTATAGAGCACTACCTCTTGCAAGAAAAGCTATTGAAGGTCTTCCAGAAAAATAGGCAAAACATGATGGGGTCTGCGAAGGATGTGTGAAAGGAAAGAACACAGCGAAGACATTTCAAAGTAAGAAAAGCAAAGCAAAAGGAATCTTGGAAATAATCCACTCCGATGTATGTGGTCCTTTGTCATCAAGCTCACTAGGCGGGTATGCATATTATGTTTCTTTTGTTGATGGCTTTTCTAGGAAGACATGGGTTTGCTTCATGAAGAACAAAGATGAAGTATTTAGCAAGTTCAAGGAATTCAAAGCCTTGATTGAGAATTACACTGAAAAGAAGATCAAGACCTTTCGATCAGATAATGGCAGAGAATTCACTTCAAATGAATTCAAAGAGCTATGTAAAGAATCCGGGATTAAGAGGGAGTTGTCCACTCCTTATAATACACAATAGAATGGGATTGCAGAATGAAAGAACATAACTATCATGGAAGTTGCAAGAGCTATGCTTCATGATCAAGATATTCCTATGCATCTTTGGGCGGAAGCTGCCAGAACAGTGGTGTATGTACAAAATCGTACTCCACATAGAGTACTCGAGAACAAGAATCTTGAAGAAGTATTTTCCAGTAAGAAACCAAAAGTCATCCATCTCAAAATATTCGGCTATCCTCTATACATACACATTCCAAAAGAGAAGAGAAAAAAATTGGATCCTTCAGGAAAGAAGGGTATATTTGTGGGATACTCTGAAAGCTCAAAAGCTTATAGAATCTATTTCCCAAGATACAAGAATATTGACATCAGCAGGGATGTAACATTTGATGAAGACACATCTTACAATAAATATAGAAAGAGACCTGTTGAAGAACCTGAAGAAGCAGAAGCACCCAGAATTCATGATACAACCATGAATGAAGAAACTCAAGAAGAAGATTGAGAATTTGAAGAACCACAAAGATCTGTAAATCCACCTCTGGAGAAGAATCCTCATAAGAGGAAACCTGATTGGGTATGTGAAATTATCCAAGGTGTAGAAAGATATGGGGCTCTAGAAGAGAATCACATAGAAAGAAAGAGGACTAGATCCTGCTCCGGGTATGTAGCTTTACTATGTGATTTCATTGATAAAGAACCTTCTAGTTATGAAGATGCGCAGGATGGAAAAAATGGAAGGAAGGATGCTATGATCGAAGAGTACCAATCGATCATGAAGAATGATGTTTGGGATGTTGTCCCAAGACCAGAAGGGAAGTTAGTTGTAACTTCCAAATGGATCTACAAGATCAAGCATGCTGCAGATGGTAGCATTGAAAAGTATAAGGCAATGTTTGTGGCTCGGGGGTTCTCTTAGAAAGAAGGAATAGATTATGAAGAAACCTTTGACCCTGTAGCCAGATACACTTCCGTTAAATCAGTACCAGCTCTGGCTGTAGTGATGAAATGGAAGATACACCAGATGGATGCCAAGACTGCTTTCTTGAATGGTGTAGTAGAAGAGGAAGTGTATGTAGAACAACCACTCGGTTTTGAGACACATGACAGAGAGTCTCATGTATGCAGATTGAAGAAAGCCCTGTACAGTTTGAAACAGGCACCTAGGACTTGGTACGGCAGAATTGACAGCTTTCTATCTAGTTTGGGTTTACCAAAAGTAAAGCAGATTCCAACATTTACGACAAGGTTGAATATGGCAACCCAGTGATGCTCCTACTATATGTAGATGATCTATTTGTGACAGGTATCAATGGGTTGATTGTTGATACGTAGAGAAAGCTTGTTGCTGAGTTCAAGATGAAGGACTTGGGTATGATGAATTATTTCCTAGGCATGGAAGTGTGGCAGAGTGCAGATGGAATCTTTCTTGGACAAGGGAAGTATGCAATAGAGATCCTAAAGAGGTTTGGGATGATGGACTGGAAAGCCATGGCCACACCTATGGCATCGAACCTGAAGCTATGGAGTGATGCTTCATCAGAGTCGGTTGATGCTACGATGTATCGTCAGATGATTGGGTCCTTGATTTACATAACAAACACAAGACTAGACATTTGCTTTGTTGTGAACACCTTGAGCCAGTTCTTGACAGATACGAGAAATGTTCACTTGATTGTTGCAAAGCACATTCTGAGGTACCTAAGGTGTATAGTTGATTATGGGCTCAAGTGTGAGTCGAATCAGAAGATTAAACTAGAGGGTTATGCTGATTCAAATTGGGCAGGTAGTGCCATCAATAGGAAGAGCACTTCAAGATGTTGCTTTAGTATGGGATCAGGTGTGATCTCTTGGTTTAGCAGGAAGCAATCCTGTGTGGTACTGAGTACATCTGAAGCAGAGTATATCACAACTTGTTCAGCTAGTTGTGAGGTAGTATGGTTGAGGAAGCTACTGTCTGATATATTTGATCTTGAGTTGGATGCTACTTGTATACATTGTGACAACCAGAGTTGTGTGAAGTTGTCAGAGAATCTAGTGTTCAATGACAAGTCGAAGCATATCGAGATCAAGTATCACTATATCAGGGATATGGTGCATAGGGGAGAATTGAAGCTCCAGTATTTTGCAACAGAGGAACATATAGCTGATGTATTGATGAAGCCATTAGCTAGGCTGAAGTTTGAGTACTTTAGGGAGAAGCTTGGTGTTCTCCAGATTGAGGTTTCCTCCAAGGGAAAGTGATGAGACCCATAGCCATTCTGACATGGTGAGAGGATTGGTTCCTTCCATTGTCAGATCTAAGGGCTAAGCCATTCTATCATGGTCATAGGATTTAGGTTCCTTCCATGTCAGATATGAGTGCTATTGCCATTCTAGGAATGGAGGTTCCTAGTCAGTTACCAGGAAAACTCAGTGGAGGACTAAGAATTCATTCTGATGTGATAGAGGGATGTGTTCCCACTTGATCAAATGTAAGGGCTGAACCATTCTATCATGGTTAAAGGATTAGGTTCCTCCCATGTTAGATGTGAGTGTTGGCCATTCTGATGAGTAGGTCATATGTAAGGGAAACTACCATTCTGGGAATGGAGGCGCCTGGTGAGTTACCAGGTAGCTCAGTCTGGGACTAGGGGCCATTGTGATGCGATGGCAGGATTAGTTCCTCCATGATCAGATGTGAGTGCATTCCCCTTCTGATGCAATGCTTTCGAGCATGGTTGAATTGTAAGTACAGAGCCCTTTCTAATGCAGTGCTTTCGAGCATGGTCGTATGGTAAGTGCTGAGCCCTTTTGATGTGGTGCTTTCGAGCATGGTCGACTGTAAGTGATGTGCCTTTCTGACAGGATGAGGTTGGATGTAAGTGCAGATCCTTTCTGATGTGGTGTGCTTGCACATGGTCAAATATAAGTGCCGAGCCATTCTAGCGTGATGTGTTTACACATGGTCAGATGTGAGTGTTGGGCATTTCTGACAAGTTGAGGTCAGATGTGAGTGTTGGGCATGGCTTTTTGATAGGATGAGGTTAGATGTAAGAGCTAGGTGGGACATTTTGACTTAAGTTTTAGATATAAGCGATGATGAAGACCTACATGAAGGGTAGGCCTACAGGATTGACTCTGTAGAACTTCCTGTGACAAGAAGAATCGAGATAGCACCATTATGAGATAGCATATGATGATGATCCAGATCAAGTGATAATCCAGTTGTGATGATGATCCAATCTCAATGATAATCTAGATCAAGTGATTATCCAGATGTGATGATGATCCAACAGTGATGAGCCAGTAGTCATGATGATGTAGATCCCATGATGAAGAAGACTTGAAGACTCAAAGAAGAAGAAGACTCAAAGACAAAGAAGACTTGAAGACTAAGAAGACTTGAAGATGAATATGACAAGATGATCCAGTTGATGCAGAGAAGAAGACCAGTGCTGAAAATTGTGTCGAAAGAATACCTTCCTAGTTAAGAGGGAATGTTGATGTATTTGTAACTTCAGAATGTATTCATCTATGTATCTTATGTCTTGTAACCCGATGTTTATTCCAGGATGTATCTATGATGTAATTGAGTCATTATGTCATTCCTTGATGTTCCGATCGGGAGGAGCTATAATGTAAACAATTCATGTCAAGTCATTGTGGGTAACCCTCCTATTGTCTAAGGGTTAAAGTCCCCGCAGTTCCAGGGAACTAGGGTTATTATAATCTCCTATAGAGGTCGACCCTAGTAGGGTTTTAGTCATGTCGGGATTAGCATAAATAGAGAGTTGGACTCTCTATAGTACACACCACATACACATTGAAGTGTAGCACATAGTTGAGGAAGAAGAAGACATTGGGGAAAGATAAGAAGAAGGTTACTGTTGTCGGGAGATCACTTACTATTTTGGGCTTTTCTATTTTTCTGCTGATTCTATCTCTGAGGAAGTTGTGGGGTTTTCTCCATTTATGGTTTCCTTGAGGAAAAACAATGTTTTCATTGTCTCTTGTGTTTGATTGTTGTTCTTTTTATTCTCTCAGTTAAAGATCCTAATAATGCTAGCTTAATGTTGAAAAAATAACATTTCAACCCTACAAAATCTAGGTCCATGGCTCTCTGAAAAGTAGCCCCAACATTCATCAGCCCAAATGGAATTTTAGCATACATGAACATGCCCCAAGGGGTGGTAAAGGAAGTCTTCTCTTGGTCATCAAGGTGCACAACAACTTGGTTGTATCTAGAGAAGCCATCCAGAAATGACATAACTGTAGCCCCTGAGACTCTTTACAATAGGTGTTCCATCTTGTGCAGTGGATAGTTGTCTTTTTGGGAACATTCATTCAGGTTTCTAAAATCCACACACAACCTGATTTCCCCATTCTTCTTCCTTGCCACCACTAGGTTGGAAATCCACTTAGAATACTTGAGGGGGATTATGATTTTGGATTTTAGGATCTTATGGATTTCTTTTTCAATTACAGGTAGTGGGAGAGGACTCGTGGATCTTATCTTCTGCTTGAAAGGGAGGGTGTCCTTTTCCAAAGGAATCCTGTGATAGATGATATTGGTGTAAGAGGTTTTCAGTTCACTATATTGCAAGGAAAAAATATCAGCAAATTCTTTTATCAAGCTACAAGATTTGGACCTCTGATCAGCAGTCAACTCAGTGGATAGATTTATCAGTTTTGGATTTCTTTGGCTACCTATGTTTTTCTCTTGGATAGCAGGGTCTTGCTCCTTTTTGGGAGGCTTGAAAGGGGTGTCATTATGACCAAAAATATCTTACATAGGTACCAGACCCTGAGGTATATAATTGCTGGGTAATTGGACAATGTTATGATCAGCCACTTTATCTTTCAACTTGAGCTGTTTGGATTCTTCCATGTTTAGGTTTTCCTGAGCTATATGTATATCATAGAATTCATCTACTAGCTGAAGGAATTTGCTAAGCTCATCATCATTCTCAAACACCTTCCAAAATTTGACATTATCTGGAAGGGAAGGTCGGTACTTAACTTGAACATCATAGCTAAGCTTAGGAGGTAAAGGAGGAACAAACAGACTTGCAGAGACAGCCAAGGAATCAACCAAGTGATTCAAAGCCCTAGGTATATATGAAAGTTCAAAAAACATAAAGGATTATTTGAGTTTCGATACCTCGTCCCGATAGGCCTTTAGTCTAACATTTTTTGTCTGAAAGGTGTTGTTGACCTGCTGTATAATAAGGTCTTCATCCCCAAAAAATTTCATGCACATGATTCCCATATCCTTGGTAGCTTTAAATCCTAGCAGCAAGGCTTCATATTATTCTATATTGTCAGTGGTTTTAAAATCAAGCTTATAAGATAGATGAATATTTTCCTTGGATGGAGAGATCAATACTACACCTGCACCTGCTGAGCTTTGAATGCTAGCTCCATCAAAATACATGCTCCAGACTGCTATGGTCACTTTTTCGGGCTGCTGACAGGTGGGCTTAGTAAGCTGGACTAATGTTTGCTGAGAATCATCTATTTGTAGAATGCATGATCCAAAATCTATGTCTACTACATAGATGGGGTGATTCACTGAATTTCTCTCATTGCTTATGATGTAGGCCAGCTGATTTTCCCTATAAATCCTCTTGGTCTCCCCTCGAAAAATTGGGATAGTGGCATATGTAAGTTCCATCTGAAGGGTGCCTTATAGCCTTTTTCTCCACGATCGAGACAGCAAGAGACTAGATTTGGGAGGGATATTAGCCACTACAATTTCCATCACGATGTTTTTTGAAGGTAGCTGAGTTAGGTTCACAACAAGGTCATTGATGAGGCCCAAGCACTTGACTTTTCTAGAGTAAAAGAAGAATAAATCATGGTAGGGATTTGTAATGATGAGACCAAGCTCATCCATCGCAACCTTTGGCATTAGGTTATGGGAAGCTCCTGAATCCAGTAGACAGTTATGAAGGACTTTATCATGGATATTCAAGGATATATAGAAAGGTGGGCATGAGTCCTTTAGGTCTTCGATCATGGGGCCTAGGGTTAAAACAGCTTTGTCATCTTGCAGATTTACAAAGTCAATATCAATATGCACCTTTGGATGAAGAGAATTTAGAATGGAAGACTTGAATGCATCATTTTTCATTAGCTCAATTAATGGGAAAGGGATCTTCAATTTCTGAATCTCTGACTCAAGGTTGAAAGAATAATGCAGCCTATTAGGAAACCTTACTTCATGTACTAGAGCTTTGAGTTGGACATGGGGAGGGCTTGCTGAAGGTGCTGGTTTTTGCAATGGTTTTGGAATGATAACCATTTTATTTGGTAAAACATGAGCCTTTTTAGCTGGTGCAGTAGGTTGTTTAACATGTATAGCATTCTTTTTAAGAGGAGCAACCATCCTAGACCTCAAATTGTACCCTCCTTGACCATCAGCCTGATATACAGCTCCTTCACTAATCTACTCATCAATTAGGGATTCCTCATATTTTGCTTATGTCAGAAAAGAATAGTCTACCTCGTCCTCCATGCAGTGGATGTTGTCTTCAGCTTCTCCTTCTTCTTCAATGAATTCTGGATCTTCTTCTAATACAACATTCTAAAATGGATCTCTTATTCTGTGATCTTCCCCTTGATTCCTTTCCCTTCTGAAATATGAACTGGGGTATTTCCTCTTCTATAAGGGACAAAATTAGGGTTTTCGGGAGCAAAATCAATTGGCCCTTTTCCCCTCACAAGTATTTGTCCTCGGTCCTTCAGCTTAGACATTTCAGCAGTCAAGTTATCTAACAGTTTGGTCATTTTGTCAATCTTGTTCTTTGATGAAGAAGACCCAATAGGGTCTGCTGGCTACTTCTTCCTGTCTATCTTTCCTTTGACCTTTTGAGATGCCACAATGTTTGATTCTACCTCTAGGGCAGCATCCTGCATGAGTGATAAGGAGGAAGACCTCCTTTCTCTGAGAAGCAAGAAGAAGTTATAGTCAAAGGAAAATTTTGCATAATTTATCCTGGCTGAGGTATCAGTGGGCTTGATTTCAGTGGGGATCTTGCTATACATATTGTTGAACCTCTTCGTGAAGTTGGAGACAAACTCCCCATTCTCTCTTTTCAAGTTGCTAAACTCTATGATATAACAGAGGTGCTCTTTCCTCTCTCCCCAATGTTTTAGAAATATGTCATCTAGGTATTCAACGCCTGCCACTGATCTAGCAGGTAGTTCTTTGAACCATTTCCTAGCCCCACCATCTAGGCTTTGTACAAAAACCCTAGTCCACACATCTTCTTGTTCTATGTTAATGTTCTCAGCATAACTGTAAAATGCCTCTAGATGTTCTTTAGTTGTGAAATCTCCCTTTCCTTTGAACTTAGGCATGTACTTTAGGTAATCTCAAGTGGGCATGGCCAAGAGAGGATTAGGCAAATTTAGGGGGGCATACCTAGCTACCAGGATCCTTTCCATTTTGGTTAGTTGAGGGGAAACCATATTGGAAATGGGTATGGAAAGGGTGGAGGATGTAGCAGTAGCTGAGAAGGTGGTGGTGGTAATCTTATCCTAGTGGAGTCACCAAAGATTTCATCTTCACAAGTAGCAGTGCTTGAAGATGCCCAAACCCTAGAATTTTCTGATGTGTTTATAAATTCCTAAGAATTAAGTGTTTTAACGGAAGAAATAATAGCAGAAATATTTCTTGAAATATTTGATGTAGCTTCCTTTGTAGCACTACTGGTCTACCTTAGTGAAGCCCTAGCTCTTCTTAGAATCTCTTATGGATCTAAAACTGGTGTTGCTGGTGGTCCCTGAGGGTTTTCTTTGGTACTTGGTCTTCTTGAAGACACCTTATTTTAATGGAGTTTCCAGATAGATGATTACAACCAGAATAGTGTCCAAGCTTTGTCTATCATCAAAGCATGTATCTATGTCATCTCCCAGGGTATCTGAGCTTTAGTCTCCTCTCCCCGACAACGGCGCCAATTTGTTATCACTCTATGAAACTCCCCTAGGTTGCAGCTCGAGGATGCCTAGTAACTTAAATATTTTTATGTTTTTCTAATTGGAACAAGTCAGGTGACCTATAAGACCGTACACTCTCAAGACATGCATGAAACTCAATCAGGCATAAGGCTTCTAATTACCATTGTTCATAGGTTGACAATATGGAGCAGAAATGGAGAACTCATCAGGATGGAAAATTTACACACAAACTAGATGCATATAAAAGGCTAAATCGTGATAAGGATGATACTTATAATTCAAATCACATCAACATTCCAATAGGGTGAGAGCTATCAGTCATTAATTAACTTGAATATGACCTAAATAACACATTCAAGCATTAGCACAAAAAAGACAGAAATGGAAGCTGAACAAATGATAACAAAAGAGCTTATATTAAATCATGAGAAAATGAGAAGTTGATAATAGTATGGCCTACAAGTCCCTAAAGTCGAACCCCTTCAATAAAATAAGTCTTAGGCTTTATATCCTTTACAAAATACTTAGATCCTGAAAACTTGAATCTATTTTAACAAAAATACATCAAATAATTGTTTTTTACAACTTAGGTTAAAAAAACCTAATTAACTACTTGTCTGACTAATTGTAGAATTAGTTCACTGTATGAACCTTCAGATAACTAAGGTAACTGCTGGAAATCACTACCACTGGCCCTTTGCTGGTTAAGTCATTGTTTTCTTTTGACAGTTAGGTTTTGGTGACCTTTTCTATTGTTATGTCTTAGTAAAACTGAAGCAGACCTTTCGTGATGCTTTCCTCCACGTCCTTCATCTTCATACTTTATCCCTGAGCCATCTATATTTGCCCAAAACTGGTCCTTCATTGCAAAATTTAATTTTAAGCCTCTGTCTGCTTTTAGTGGTTAAGAGGTGAGACTATCGAAACCGTTAGCTATTGAAAGTAGTGCTTTCAGTGGCTAATGAACTTCCCTAGCATCTGCCTAATCCACCAAAAGCCCTATCTTCAAAAAAATGTTAGGTTTCTTCCAAAAATGTTCTTTTAGGTCTACCTGCTCAGCTTTATTCTTCAGCAGACTATGTTCTAGGAGGGTTAACAACAAATAGCTTGTTTATGGAGGATGAAGGCTAACTGCAGCTTTGGATAGGGTTTCCAATGTGGGGTGGCTTCTAGGGTTTGCCTTGGCCTTTTTCAGCTACAGCCTTTGGAGTTTAATCATCTTGTATAATCTAGTATTGTCTTTTAGGTACCTTATATTTAGTCTTTTTAAGAAAATATATATTTTTCTCTGCTCTAGGTAAGAGTTATGTAGCAGCTTGTTCCTACTAGTCAATGCAACATTATTTTTCTTTATTTCCCTTCCCAAAATCTCCATCTCATACACTTGCCTCAGTAATTGATTTATCCTTTGAGTTTTGGGCTTACTGGAGGAAGCCTTCTCCGCTGGTTCCTCTTGCTCTTTTGGTGTAGGGGATGGTAGTTCTTCAGGTGACTGTTACAATTTATAGAGCTAGGTCTACATCTTCCTGTTTCTCCTCTTAAGAATCTTAGTAGGGCAGGTTTAAAATGTTCTCATTATGTGCTGCAACTTCTTGGCCCTTCTCACTGAAATCCAAGTTCCTTTTTATCTTCTTGGCTTTGGAAGAGGAGGGAGGCTGTTCTACTACTGTAGGGGATATATCCCTTCTCTTTCTTCTCCCACTCCTTGGTGTGCTATATGTTTTGGGAGGAGACTTCCCCTTCTCTTCTGGCTGAAGGCCTGTCTCAAATCCATTAAAAAAAAAGAAATAAGTCCATGCCATATTCCTCCTTTTCAACAACTCTTGGATCAACAGTATGATAATACCATGGTGAGACAGTCTACCAGCAATATTGGTTGGATGATCCTTCACCTAGTGTGCCATTTTTCGTAGACTCCTGTGTAAGTAAAAGGGCAAATTTAGTGGGCTTTTACCTGTGAAGTGGTTCATTAATTTGAAATGGTAGATCATGGCTCTGTTATATCCTCCTTCACATGTTATGTAGACCACAATGGCCTTCAACAATTGCTGCCACCTCTCTTCTAACCAAGATGATGGCACACTCTTCTTCCACACCACTCCTCTATGCTTAGGCTTTAGGTAAGACCTGAACTCTACATCTTTTCGTATGGTGGTTTTGAACCATTTTTCTCCTGCACTAGGGAGTTCAGTCACTTCAGTGATTAGGGTTTCATCTATATGAAATTCCTCTTTGCCTATGATTGCCTTAGAGCCATCAAATGAGAGGATAAATTCCCTAGCCACCTATTGATGGGAACCTTGTATCTTCTCACAAAACCTGTAGTAGCCAGCATCCTGAAAAATTTTACAGACCTCTGTATGTGATTCCAAATAGATGATATCTCCCAATTCCTACCTGAGAGTAGGTCCTCCCTTCTTGATCTTGCTGAATGCCACCCCTGGGTACTTGTAAAAATAGTCGTAAGTTCTATATGAGAATGTGTTAGCAGGCTGTTTCTTAGAGTTATCTTTCTGGTGGAGAGAAATGCTAAGGTCGAACGTGAAATGTACTGGGGTTTTGGCACTGATTATGAGGGATTTTGATTTCATGATGGATGTTGAGGTCATAAGTTGATGGCGGTAGTTGATCTTCTCGATAACCCTTGCCTAGCAATCATACTTCAAATCAACCTGGATCCTTGATCATCTTTTATGTTGTTCTTTTAGACAGGTGGAAGAAAAATGAAAGATTCAGATCTTATCAATCCTTTATCAGTTTTATAATGACCTCCTTCACTTATTTCCACATGCAGTTATGCAGGCTCATGTCCTTTCGGTGGTTTGTCATGCCCTTCCCTGAACATTTATCTTGCTGACGGGGTTTGATTTGACCGCTTTCTAACCGTTTCCACATTTTACCTTTTTAGTGGTTGAAATCCTTCAGGAGTTTGTCTGCTAGCCACCAAAATGATGCCTTTCAGTGGCTAATGAAACATCAGAGCTTTCGCCTAAGCCACCGAAAGCGCTTTTTACCAAATGCCTTTTCTCCTACTTTCAGTGGTTAAAGATTGTCTTTAACTCTTTGCTAAGCTGCCAAAAGCATCACCTTTCTGTGGCTAATGAGATCTTTGAAGTCTCGCCTAAGCCATGAAAAGGGATTTTTTCCCCTCTCACTTTTTGTTTGATTTCAATGATTAACACCCTCCTTGGTCTTTTCCCTAAGCTGTTGAAAGAAACAATTTTTGGTGGCTAATGAGTCAGTTGAAGTCTTGCCTAAGCCACCGAAAGTGTTTTTGCATTTTACTCGCTTGGGCCCACTTTTTGTGGCTTACTTTTATCCTGCATTAAACTATTAGCCACTTAAACATAGCCTTTTGATGGCTAATGAGCTATTAATAACCTCGCCTAAGCCACTGAAAGCAATAACTTCTAAATTTTTCAACCATATAAAAAACAGAGATCGTCAATTTGTTATTCATCCTTAGATATTTCATTACATGAATTGAATTCTTCATCTTATCAAAATAAATTTATTTTGGGAGATAACATGATGGTAATCAATGCACATCTGCATCATACCGTCCTTCTTCTTTACAAACAAAATTGGTACTCCCCAAGGGGACACACTGGGTCAGATATACCCTTTCTTTATTAACTCCTGCAACTGCAGTTTGAGTTCCACCAATTCTGGTGCACTCATGTGGTAAGGGAATTTGGAGGCCGAAACTGATGTTGGGTTTAGTTCGATGGAAAAGTCTAGGTCTAGTTTTGGAGGTAATCTGGGGATTTCCTTGGGAAACATGTCCTTGAATTATTCAAAAATGGGGAAGTATTCTATGCGTTGTTCTCTATCAAACTCTATGTCTCAAATGTTCGCCGCAAACAACTTGCAGCCCTTCCTAACACACTTTTTCACTTGTAAGGTAGAGATTTGTCTTACATAAACTTTCTTTGGGATGCATTGAACCTTCACTTGGTTCCCTTGGCTATCAGTACACAAGATAGGCTTGTGTAGGCAATCAAGCATGACATGGTGTTGTTCCAACCAGTCCATGTCGATAAGAATATTGTACGATCCTAATGGTAGGATGTTTAGGTTTACCTTAGTAAGGAAACCATTTAGGTTTACTTCACATTCTTTAACAATTTCCGAAACCTTCCATTTTAGACTAGTGGCTAACTATACCAACCAAGTTTCATCATGCTTTACTTTGCCTAACTTGCATAAATCAACAATATTAGGTGCAACATAGCTCCGAAAAGCACCGAGATCAATAAGTATTGAAACAGAGGTGTTCAAGATCTTACCCGTCAATCTTGACCATTGTAGCTTGATGGTCTGCCTGTCGATCATCTAATACTGCATGGATTTGCAGGGTTCCCTCTATATCCTCAATGGTAGGTTCTTCTTGTAAGTTATGCAAGACTCCATTGTTCTTGTTCTTACAATATCAGGCATAATGCGGCCCGTTGCACTTCCAACACTTGATCGCTAAAGGGGTAGCATTGGCTCCACTTGCCACTTTCTTATTACCATTAGGAACTAGTACATAAGGCTTTGTACCAGTTTTTTTGAAGTTCTTATTTGCTTGAAAGCTATTATTTTGGTTTCTATAAGGCTGCGGGTTTGACTCAGGCTTGAGGTTATCAGAAAAGTTTCTAGACTTTTCTCTGTTTCGATTTTGGTTTTCTTGTCGTAACTGCCCATGCTCATAGAAAAGTAAGGTCTTATGTAGTACAGAATCCAGAGTCTTTGGCATGTCGAATTCAATTATGTCCCGAAAACTAGGAGGAAGACATCCTAGGAACTGATAGATCTTCACCTTCTCTTCTTTGATATATGGTACATAATGCAGTAGATCTAGAAATCTGTTTATAAATGCACCCATAGTCATGGACCCCTTACACAGTTCATGGAACTCTTTTACCTTGCGTTGAAGAACCTTTCTGACATGTATTTTTCTTGGAAAATATTTCGAAAGTTTTCCCATCTTATTTCTTGCAGATCATCTTTCTTGGTGTGCTTTAAATCTCGCCACCATCTTACTACTTTACCATTCAAGTTGTAGATGGAAAGCCTAGTCTGCATCACACTTGAATAGTTATGAACCTGGAAATACTTAATCATTTCCAGCAACCATTCTTCAACATTTTCTCCCATATTTACTTCCCCTTCATAGGTCAGGGCTCTTAATTTTTGAAACTCCCCCTAAAGACTATCATCACTTCCTTGCCTCTTTTTCTGTGGAGAAAGTGAGTCATCACTAGCAGGACTGTGATGATATCCTTTAGTTTCTTTAGGTGTACCTTCTTTTTTTGCTTCTCTTAGGTTGCTAGACTGCTCATGGTACAGTTATATTTTGGATCTATTGGTGGACTGGGTAGGTTTACCTTGTGGGCTCCCTTCCATCATGTTACGCAATAATGCTTCATTTATAGCTTGCTGTTCCATTCTTTCATTTAGATTGTCTTCTCTGAAACTTTTCAGTTCAACTTGAAGACTGTGCAAATTTTTTAGCACATCATAGGTTAGCTCGACCACCAAGTTCACTTCTGGAGTGGGGGTGGATATTTCTTCCCGTCGACTGTTTTCTTCCTCAGTATTAATAAACTGGACATCGCTGTAAAAATTTTCCTGTAACACAAAAAAATTTAATAGCAATAAAAATTTATGTTAGCAACCAAAATTACTTATCATATTCTATTTTCTCTGCATGAAATTCTTGGAGCACCCAATAAGTCTCTCAGTATTGAAAACTGGGCTCTGATACCACTTGTAATGTCCCCAAAAATTGAAAATATTTTTTTTTATAGGCTAGTGAAAACTACCGGAAGGGTATCATTATTACTCATCTAGAATTACATGTGCTACTTAAACTTTCGATCTCTTCAGAAACTACTCATACATCTTAGTCTCTTATCCATTCAGTGATTATTAGTTCATTTACTTCTTATGTCTTAATTCTGTTATTTAAACTATTTATAAATCTTAGTTATTACTGTTGGTGAATTGATGAATTGTATAGATCATTGTTTTACTCATGCACATGTGTACTTTGTTTATTTAATAAAAACTAACTTAACTTTGTTGATGGGAATAAAGTGGTGGAGCGGCGAGACTAGTTCTCCCATGATGATATGAGAGGTAAGGTATTACTTGGTTACGCAGGCTTACTTAGTTCAATCGAACAAAGGAACCTCTCTTTTACTTACGCGGTTCATTACTTTGTGACGGGATCGGATGTAAAGTGTGTTTGACCGTCTTGATCCGAGAGGACCCGCTTGCTGCTTGTCGACTTGGTTTTATAATTTGGTAAGTGTTGTTATCATCAATGTAGCTACTAGGGCTAAATTTCTTGTACATTAATTATTCTTCGTTATGATTTGAATTCGTTAGTATATATTCCATTAATACATTTTACGTTCTATGTATGTTCTCACTATACCTATTAACATCTCTCATGTTCTTTTATTGACAGGTTAATATAATGGTTTAAGAGCAGAGCTTTGGATTTTATAGTCCGAGATGTTATCATGGAATACTTTGTATGCCAAGATTCTTGAGAGTAAACACCTTGTTACTAAGGGATTAAACCCTAAGCTCTAATCCTATGGTCTAAACCCTATGTAACTATCTAAGCATGGTTCTTTGACTTTGGACTAGCGCATCCTAAGGACTATTATTCTTGTAATACTATCATAATGCAAGCTTTGTAATATGGTATCATATGATAGCGTTTGGGTGGTGACATAACATATGGTATAACCATACCATAGGAAGGTTAAAGCTTTTAGCATGGTGAATAAAAACCCATGATATTGCAATGACGTTGAACTATGGAGAGTGGGTTTGGAAAATTAAAGTGGTTACCAGCTGGTGCCTTTATCGTTTTTGGAAATCGTGGCATCCCTAAAGCCTAGGGCTTGGCTCACGATCCAGTTTGGTCATTTCGTTAGGTTTGCAGAGGAAATGGGTTTCGGCTCTGTGCTGTGCAGGAGACTACGCACTGAAGGTAAGCTTCTCTGGTTTCATGTCTGCATTCTATGCTTGGTTTTGTGGCTCCTTCATAGTTATACTCCTCATCCATGTCGTGCTTGAATGTGGTTGCAAGTAGCATCGCAATGATGGTGGGGTGGCTCCACTTTGTTGTATCTCCAATGTGTTGCAATTGAGGCCACGGTAAGCCTACTAAACAAGCTTATGCTTGTCACCTTTCAGCCCTATGGGCAGAGTTAAGTTTCGACTAGTTGTTGGTTGGGGTTTTATGCTGTAGCGATTTTGATTTTTCCTTCAGGCTTATGATTATAGACTTGGGTTTTAAATGTTGAGGTGTTATGCCATGAATAGATTCCTAGGCCATTCAGCTCTGTGTAAATTCTTTTTCATTATGTAAATCGTTAATTTTGGGTTTTGGGATTTATATCCATGGGTTGCACCGTTGCTTGCAACGGTGCCATAACCCATTGGAATGCTTGTATAACCTCTCTCTCGGCCTTTAATGGTGACTGTGTACTCGACTTGGGACCTCTGTGTAAATAGATATGTGTATGGATTTTATGAATGGTAATGGTTTAACTTGATATCTTCTGTATATGATTCCCTTCTATGTTTTATTGAGCACTATGTTAAAAGGAGTTGGGGTTTTAACAATAGAGGCATTCACCTAATCAGATGCTCTATCTAATTTCATTGATTAGCTTGGATAATGTAATATTTTGACAGCATGGGTGAAGTCCATGCCGTAAATGGCATGAGCCTTTCCCATAGTGCTGCGATAGATTTGTAAATTGTTGTTTATGGTATTCGGTTCTTATGTAAAAAGATGGACTATGGAAATCCATGGGTTGGAATCCATGATGGCCAACACTAAATTCTAGGATGTACTTCTGTGATACACCTAGGGATACAATGGCCAAATATCCAATGCTCCAGATATTATGCTCAACATCAACATGGAATTCTCCAGAGCTTATGCGTAACATTTTCCAATTATGTTTTCATGTGTTCCAGAGCTTTATGCTCAACACAAATGTAAGTACTCGTGTGCTCTAGAGCCTCTCACTCAACACAAAACATCTCATCGATTATGTGCTTCAGGGTCCATGCCCAACACAAAACATTTCATCAATCATGTGCTTCAGAGTCTACGCCCAACACAACTAGCATATATGTCCATATGTATCATCAACAATTGGCTTTCTCCCAATATACACAAAAAATAATCATGTTCATATGCAGTGGGGTGTTTGACCCAATATAAAATAAAACATCAATATAAACATCATGATTAATAGGCTCATGCCTATAAATGGTAGGTCCAAAATTCAGGATATTACAGCAACTATTTTTAATTATGATTATGATGGTTAAGAGTTTTGATACTTTGTCCTTATTCGAATTTGGAATTTAAAGTGTGACATGGCTGCGAGGTGACAGTGAAGCCAGGCCTTCCCACGGATATAGAGCTACACTCTCCATCGTCCATCAGTCCATATTGAAAAATAGGGTTTGGATACAGTTTAATGTGCTTGGAAGTTTGCGTGAAACCTCATTTGTCTGCTAGGTTTGTGTGGGAAGGAAGAGCCAAGCTCTGCTCCATTCGTGATGTAAAAGTAAAGGTTTCTTGAAATTTTTGTGTGTGTGGCTAGCAAGAGCCAAAGGGATCTACTCTATTTACTGTATATAAAATGTATTGGTAGTTGGGTTTTTTGTGTGTCTCAAAAGAGTCGAAGAGCTCTTGCTCTATTTATGGGTTATGGTGGTGTATGGGTATTTATTCCTAGTTTATGTGGGTGTTAAAAACATGTTTTTTGTATCTTTCTCAAGGTCATTAATGGGATTCTTGATTCCCTTGGTGGGTTGTAAAGCAAATTTGGTGCCATGACCTTGGTTTCCACAATTTCTCCCTTCAAACTGTTTGTTAACAAGTAAGGATTTTAACTGCAATTACTTTGAAAAGATTTAACATTAGAAAAAATTGAGTTTCTTTGTTTGTGTTTGCAAGAAGGGGAGGGATAAGGGTGCTTTGGAGGAGCCGACTCCTGGGCATCTCTGCAAAACGTCGAGGTAAGGTTTTGTCACATGGTTTTCCTCCATTTGATTTAATTCATAATTGTTTATTGTTTCTGATTGTTGCAAATTTTTACAGGTTAAAGGCATTGGAGAGGGAGGAGACAAGGTCCCCTCCTTCGAGGCCTACGTTTCCAAATGCCGAGGTAAGCTCGGCTATACCCTTAATCAAAATCTTGTTTTTGGATTATACTTTTCAAACATCATACTGACCCAACCATTCTTGTGGTTGCAGGTCACGCTGGGTAGAAGATGTGAGTTTATGAGTGGTAGTCACCATTGATTTAAGATAAGTTCTTGGTTTGATTACATACATTTTGTAAAACCCTTCTAGGGTTTTCCTTTCATCGGCTTTGTAGCCATTTCTACAACACTGTAAATTATAAGTTCTGTAATGGTTTTAGTATAACTTGACAAGGTTTGGGTTCCATTTGAATGGTATTACTCTCATTCTCTTACTATTTAAACGTTTGTATTTTAAATAGTGTCGAAGACATCAGAGATGCTCTTACAACCACTTCTTATTATATGTTTTGAATAATAAAATGATCCCTGGCCTTCGACTGTGTGATTCAAATAATCGTTTCTGGTTTATATTTATTTGTATATTGTTTATGTTAAAACAATAGTTTCCATCATTGCCAGTATTATGGCCATGAATATAGTAATTGTTTTGATGTTATACTGCTTCATACATTTGGTGAATATGATGGAAGTGATTATGTGTTATGCCAGAGTTTTTGCCTCTATGTAGATAGTGGTGGCCATGATATAGACTCACGACCCTATCTTTACTTTTTCCGATGTTGAAATAAAAAGTGACTCGTAGGATATGTGATTTCTTGTACAATAGAGAACATTTTTTTTTAGTTAGGCTCAGCTTCCATCAGTGATGGATTTAACACCGATTCCTAGGAAAAAAGAGAGCTTGTTTCAAGCTGGGGTTTGATGTAAAAAGAACGCAGTTGTATCAACTAGCATAAATGTTGGGAAAGTAAATAGATTTGATTCTATTTGTACTTGATTTATTTCATGGATAATATAATTGTTTATTAGGATCTTCAATCCGAATATTATTTTCTCAGTGAATCCCAAAATGTTTGTTTAAGTGCTTACACTTTTAATGAAGAAGATAGCTAAAGTTTCTTGACTAGATTTCTTAAGATCTGCCCAAAAATAAATAGTTTTCTCTTAAACATTTCATTCATGGTTTGATTACTGTAGATATGTATAGTTCTTTAATTTACTTATGGATCCTCGATCCAAAATGGAATTAAATATCTGTAGGTCCATAAGGGACTGGTTTAATATTTTATTATATTTATTATATAAATTTAGATCTTTAATCAAATATTTCTGTGTGTGATTGTTTATTTAAATATCATCTTGAAATCGTAGAGTAGAGTTACTCTGTATGGACTGTTTGTATCACATCTACTCCATGCTAGTAATAAGTTCTTATGTTTGCATTCTAAATTAAATCTACATATGGTGATAATATACATGCTTATATAAATATGATTTTGATACTTTAAATATTAGAAGATATGGTATATACACATATATTTATATAATTCTTACTTTGTTTAAATCTGATGTAAAAAGACTAATACTAACATGATTAGGGATTCTACCTATTATTAATTTCGAAATTACAGACTAAGAAATTAGTACAAATAAGGAGTGCAACGATGCATTACTAAATCGACCGTATAAGAAGAAATTGGAAATAGACAATACATATCCATTTATGTACATAATTCTATTTTTAAATAAAACCAAAATTATTAATTTAAGTATAGACATCTAATCATAGAATTTCCTAACTACTACTAAACATTTAATCATAGCATAATTAAACTAACCGATACATACTAGGTTCTACATTAACCTCTTCAGATATAGAAGATGGCTCACTTGACAAACACAAAGAGAGGCTTGTAGAAAAAGGATATGCACAGAAAGAAGGTGTTGATTACACATAAACATTTGCTCCTACAACAAAATAGGGTACGATTAGAACTTTTTTTTCTTTAGCAGCAAAAAAAGGACGGAAAATACATTATATGGATGTTAAAAAAATCTTCTTGATTGGAGACTTAGAAAAAGATGTTTATAGGGATCATCCTGAAGGTTTTGCTATCAAAGGTCAAGAACAAAAGGTATGCAAATTGGTAAAATATTTGTATGGTTTGAAGCAAGCACCCCGAGCATGGCATGAAAATTTAGATGAACATCTTCTCAAATTGAATTATACGCATTTCAATCTAGATGATGCAACTTTATTTGTCAAGAAAGTTGGAAGATCAATTGTATATCTAGTTGTGTATGTGGATGATTTGCTTATCAGGGGAAATAATGGTGATTATATAGCCTCTATGAAAAGAGAGTAGGATTTTTTTTTTGATATGACGCATTTGGGATTATTAAATTATTATTTAGGAACTGAACTAGATAAAAAACCAAAGAACAATTTTATTTCTCACAAAAAAAATGTTGGAGAGTTATCGAAAAAATTTGGTATGCAGGATTGTAATCATGTTTCTACATCAATGGAGAAGAATATAAAGCTTACTTCAAATGAATATAGCACATTTAATAGTCCAACAAAGTACATACAACTTGTTGGAATTTTAATTTATCTTCCTACTACTCGTCCCGACATAACTTTTGCTGTAAGAATACTTTTGAGGTTTATGCATTGGCCCTGTGAAGGTCATTGGAATGCATCAAAGTGAGATATCAAATATTTAAAAGGCACTCAATCATGTGGCATCAAATATTCTAAATTTTTAGACTTCCATCTCACAGGTTATGCATATTCTGATTTTGATGGAGATAAAGAACATGGGGTGTCTACTTCATGTTGTTTGATGAACGTTGGATCAACAACTATCACTTGGAGATCACAAAAGCAATATGCTCCTAATATTTCTACGACTGAAGTCGGATATGTTGCAGTAGCTCAAGACACAACATAAATCATTTGGCTTTGTTTAATACATGAATATTTTTAGGAGAAACAAATGACTTCAATGCCTCTCTGGGTTGACAACTCTTCTACAATTCAATTGGCCAAGAACCCAAAATTCCATGATCGAACCAAACATATCAACACCAAATATCACTTGATTTGACATTATGTTGAGGCCAAAACCATTCATTTGAGACATTGTTCTACTTAAGAGAAAATTGTAGATATCTTTACTAAAGCATTGGGCCGTGAAAATTTTGAAAAATTTAGAATGCAACTTGGCATGTCATATGTCCCTTTGGAATAAGGGGAGAATGTTGAATAATCCTTGAGGATTTCAATGAAAATAATATTTCAGTTATTAGTTGGTAAATTTTAGTTAATAATCTCGTTATCTAACTGTAGATAATGTTTTTGATTTCCTTTATATGTAATACTTTTCTACAAAATAATACATTTATTGTTGAGGTTCTTCACGACTTGTATGAGGTATGGCTAGAAAATCTTGATATATAAATTGCTTTCATGATGAGTAGAAATAAATTTCATAATCATAATATAAAAGACACTTAACTCAATATATATTTTTGCTAATTTTCAAGTTGCTAAAAATCTATAATTTACTCTTTGGTTTTTCTTTATTTTACTATTCATCTATCATCTTTATATAAATAAAATATTTATCATTTTATATATAATTAAAATATATTATTGTGTCAATGATATGTTTTTTTATTTACAAATGTCTTGGAAAAAATATTTTATATTTCAATATAAAAAATATCGTAATAAGATTAATTATTTATTTGTAATGTAATAATGCAATAATATGTTTTTTATTTACAAATGTTTTGGAAAGATATTTTTATATTTCAATATAGAAAATATGGTAATAACATTAGTTCTTTATTTATAATGTAATAATGAACTATAGTGTAACTTTCAAAAATAATTAAACATCACAATTTCTCAATACAATTTATTAACAACAACAACACCACTAAATCCTTAACATCATGTTATATATTAACCTTTGCAAATTGTATGACATGTGGTAAACCATTTTTTATACAACTATCAATGAGCTTCACTAACCGCTATTCTTTCTTCATATATATATATATAATTTTTTAAATGTACAAAGTAACCCTGTACATACTAGTTAATCTATCACGAGTGACATGTTATTTTATAAATAATCCAACGTTTTAGTCTTGTTAGTTATATTCTGGAATAGATTATTAACCATGCTAGAATCCTCAAAATATTTGTATGCAAAAGTTATTCATTAAATTCATAGATTGCTATTTTTATTCTTTTCTTTTATAGGTTGTTTCATGCACAAAGTATTTAACCATTGAAAATGTTTTTCTTTTTAATATTGAATCATCATCATGATAGAAAAACCATAGCATAATAATTTTAAAACTTAAATAACCACCTATAATTGATAATCGTAAAATCTAACAAAGATGCACATAATAGAGCCGAGAGGCTTCTTATTTGATTTATAAATATAGAAAAATTATCAAATTATATGATAAACAATGTTTAGGCCCTTATAACCAGAGATAAATATTTTATAAACCTAACAAATTGTAAACAATTAAAAAACAATAATCTAAATGAGGGGATCAAATAAAATTGACATACATACAGTCATAATGAAAAAAAGAAAGTCCAATCTATATATTAAAAGTTTATTACAGTTGTTGATGAAACCAATAAGTAAGTTTCTCTCCAAACTAAATTATTCAACAAACCTATTCAAACTTCAATTATTATAAATTGTACAATATAACTAAATTGAGAGGGCCAAAATTCCTTTCATAAAAACAATTTAAATGACTCCTATCACAAATCTGAATCCTTAGATTTAAGATTTATCTTTAAAAATAAAATCCCAACTAGGTTTAAAACAGTTACCACATAAGCTTAACCTAACATTCTAAAAATCAGTGAAACCAACTTAACTTAATGAATCTCAAAGGGTTGTCCCAGATCCAAACCCTTGAACAAAGATATTAAATATACTAGAATATATTTTGGCCAAAGAGAGTATTGCACATACCTAGTTAGAGGAACGAGTTCTCATCCACATTCCAATGATGACACAACCCACATGCCAAAACAACAAATGTTAGAGATTTGATTTCTGGAAACTGCGTTGAAATATGTGTGAAGAAGGGTAACTAATATTACTAGGGGAGTTCTTTTTCTTCTTCCTAAAATCCTTTAAACATCATACAATAAAATCCTAGTTCTTTTTCATAGAGCGTTGAATACGCTATTTCCTCCTGCACATATTGGTATGCAACAGTTAATAGCTTAAATTCTTTTGTATAAATCTTAAAAAATAGCTATGAAAGGGTTTAACACATTTACAATAAACAAAGACTTCAATAAAAAAAAAAATGGCCAAGGGATAATCCTCATGCATTGGAAGCGTGCAGGAGTAGCCGCTATCAATCATAATCACCAAATTTTAAATCAATATTGTTATTATAAAAAAAAAATCGAGAGTCATATACTCACGATTGAAATGTAGATTGGGAAAAAATGATAGATAACTTATCCACACAAACAAAAATGGAAGAAACCCTCTCACAAAACCCTGGACAACAACATTTTTGTTCTAATTCGTGGTATTGTTTCTAAAAATAAAAACAAGGTTAAGACTTAACAGAGGAAACTTATAGACAATGTATTTTCCGCACAGACACTCCATGGTTCATGTATAGCTAGACCCTTACATCCCAAAGACTTCAAACAACTTCAAAGTCGGACCTTCCATAATGAGAAAATAGAAAAATCGCTGAAAAATCGTGGAAGCAGTAAAAAAACAAGAGCTTGGATCCTTACCAAACATATCGACCCTATTTTAAACCCTCAAATGCTATCACAGAGCTCGTATGAGCGTCATTGCTCATTACAATGTAATTATAAACACAGATCAAGGAACCCTCAACCAACTCTGTGTAAAGAAGCGACTGAATGCCAAATAACAGTGAACAACCTGACAGGGTACATGTCACATTTCCCAAATTGCAACAAAACCAAGAAAAGATCATCCAATGGCTCTGAAAGAGTGTATGAAAGAGTGAGCTAGCTGTGGAGCAAAACTCCCTTTATCCGACGGAGGAGGACCAAAGTCAATGCTAACTTTGCTCCTCCTCCGTCCAATAAGGGTGGATTGCTCCACAGCTAGCTTACTCCGTGTATGAACGCATGGCGGGCCATAACTTCACCCAAAAGATCTCAAATCTGACATGCATTTACTGCTCTGTGAGAAAATAAATCAACAACCCTAGTTGCATTGTCAACACACAAGCCGCGGGTCAATCCAAAAGTGCAAGAATTAAATCATTGGCTTAGTTTCAGAAAAATGCATTGATGTCCCAAGAACCTTACCACGGGCCCTCCATGCCTCATGCCAGCTCGATTCAACATTTTAACACATGGTTTTCACATAATTACATAGTCGTAGTTCATGAGTATCAGTTGGACTCGCATTATGCCTAACCATAAGACTATAACAAAGAACCAAAAACTTTATAAAGGTAGGTTGTCACAACATTAACATGGTTATGAAAATAAACATTTTCCATAACATTTCTCATGCTAGAACTTTTCAAACCATTGAAGTGCCATGACCCAAGTTTAGGGCTAAGGTTAAAGCATGAGGCCCTAAAACCTTTAAGACTTATTTTCAAATATAGTCTTGAACTCTCTATAACTCTTATAGAGGTTTTTTTAAGTGAAAACTAGAGTTTTTACCTTGGTCGAGCAAGGACCCACATGTTTAAGTCTGTTTATCATGCCGGCATGCAATGTATATGCTAAAGGTTAAGCTAAAAATAATATTATATTACACAATTTGTTATAAGATTACTTATATATATTTTTGGGGTATTTTGGGCATTGTGACACTAAACCATTGAATGAAGATAAAGTTTTTTTATTGATAATATTAAAAGTGTTATTACAATTAAATGTAAGGAAAATATATGTTGTGATAAAGAGGTATAGTATAAGAGAAAAATAAGATATTATGAGGTGATAATTTTATTCTGAAAATAAAAACAAACTTTGGTGATTTGGATACTAAAGCAACCAAGTGGACAATTCAAAACATTTAATACAATAAAATTCCTAACATCATAACTCATCATAACTATCAACATTACTAAAATAAGATGAGACTCTAGTGATGTGCATAATGAAACAACGAAACAAGGCCCTGAACCATTCCAAACATTTAATACAATAATCTTCCTAGCCTTTTAATTCATCATAAATATGATGATTTATGAATGCTTCTCTTAAAATTTTTAAGCATAAAACTAATTTTTTAATTTTTTAATTTCAATATACATGTTTAAGCGTAACACAACTTTTTTTAATTTAATATATATTTATTTTACTTTTTGCACTTTCTAATGGATTTTGGTAATTTTTTTAGTAAAATATAAATTTGGAAGTATTTAAATTGTGTTTTTGAATGAGTATATGTATTTAGCACCTTCAAATAGCTGAGTGAAAATCAGATTATACAATTTCCATTGCTAGTAATGAGATTTTAATATTTTTTTAAGAATTTCTACCACTTCTAAAGAAAACAAATAATAAAAAAACAAAACATAGAATATTTATACTACACACTTCGAGAAAAATAATACTATCTTTAATTATTTAATTACTACTAATAATAAATTATTATTAATTATTTAATTACTAGTAATAATAAATTGTAGTAATATTATATTAAATATTTATTTAAAATTTAAATGCCAATTTGTACTTCTTATCTGTTTAATAAAAAAAGACCAATAAAAAGGAAATGATAATAATATTTATAAGCATCGAATGGCTCCATACAAACAAAACAAAATTCTTCAGTATTTTGAAAAATAAAACTGTTTCTTGAAATTTGAAACTTACAAATTGAGATAAAATTGAGATAAATCTCTGTCGTAGTATTTTATAAATTAAAAAAAAAAAACATTAACACGATCTCTTCATAAAAAAGGCTCCAACAAAACCAGCCCCAAAAACTCTAACGCAGGTTTGCCCAACTCTTTTAAATTTAAACAATGAAAAGTTTTGCAGAGAATGTATTTAAGCGCAAAATATCTAACGGCTCAACTCTTTTAAAAAATGAAAAGTTTTGCAGAGATGATGGATTTAAAAGAGATTTAAAATGGATGTGTTACTCATTAGCGTTATACATACACAGAATCAATGAAAATATGCAGTGGCTTGCTTTACATTAGAAAGCTACAATTCCCAGAATAATAAGAAATGACATTTATAGTAAGAACCTGTTAGTCCCCAATCATTTGACCGCCAACAAATCTTACCTTAAAAATAGATTCAACTGTGTATATAAATCAGAGAATGGCCATATAAATAGAGTTCTAAACAATGCCATTCCCACATTAAGTTTTAGAAACATTCTTAATTTCAGGCATACACACTCACAATGTCTGTGTATATAATAAACCAACTTGTACCCGGTGAATAAAATATTAAATTGGCAATACAAACAGTTCAGGACACAATTCTTTAGTGGACCAGATTGCGTATTTCGAACATCAATACTTTAATTCACAGTATATTTATCAAATTAATGGGTGGAACCTGATATTTTTGGAGATGTTCACAAATTGAGAACTTTAAGCATCATATGCACTAGCATTTTAGCAAAAAGGTCCGTTCATTGCTACATACCATTTATTCTCAATGTTTACATCCAAGGGATACCAGTTTTCTGCGCCTAACAATTAGAGCAGCAACTTCAGCCAACAGTTTAGCGGTCATTGTTACAACAGATTTCTCTTTTATGATCTTGGTGATTGCAGTCGTTAGACAGGTACTCCAAGAGCCTTGTGATGAGCAAAGGCATGGCAAAGTAATTGATAAGTCAAGATTCACATACTGGTCGTCTCCATGATCGTGACTTCTAAAACTTATCCTCTCCTTTGAGTAAGTTGTCGGGAGTCTGCTGTTGGAAAAAATCAATCAATACCTCACTGGGCTTACAACGTCGCTTGGGCAATTCATGATCATGGCGAAACCAAAAGAACCATGATCTGGAATTTTAGGGAGACGGGTATAAGGATCCAATTTTCTCTTAATACGTGTGTTCCAGTCATTCTTTATCTGGTTATCTGTTCCCCCAGGAAATGTGCTTGCGGTCATTGCGGTCAAAGACCACCTGAAACATGCATAAATGTATCAATATTCGTGCCTGCAGCTGTTGTCCAAATATGACTACCATGCCTGCAATCAAGACCGTTTTCTTACTTGTTACCCAGCCTGCAATGAAGCCTGATAATGAGGTCATCTTTTTGTTGGCTGAAATTGCATAACTTGGCATTGATTACAATGCAGTGAGTAAAAAGAGAACACAGGTTAGTACATACATTGCATTTAATCAGTAAAATAAGAGTAAAATACGATATATGAAATAAGTACGTCGTGTTTATGCCTTTTTCCCATCTCTATCTTCTATCTAATTCACGGGCAACCAATATGCACCCCACAGCAGAGTGTTTAATGCTGCTGCGGGGGCTCTGATCTTACACCTTCCGACCTCAACTCTCCGTGCGCAGCAAAAAACGTTCCGGCCAGTCAGACTGTCTGACCACATATCAATCATCCATGCATAAGCATGCCATCATTTCTAATTCTGAAGGATGAAGATATTGCATGCATGCGCATGCCCATTGCCATCACAACCTAAGGGTCAAGATACCACATGCATCACAGGGTCCCATCCGTCCATTTTACTCAAATTTGAATTTGAATTTTGAAATGGATTGCCATGAGAAAGCGCGGACGCAATTCCCTCCCAGTCTGCTGATTTCATTTTCAATCTTGCAGAGCCCTTTGATTGATGGCTCCGTGAACAACTTCAAGAACAGCATCAAAGACCAGGTTGTTCTCCAGCAGATTGTATTTTTCACGATATCTTCATGCTATGGGCGCTGCAGATCGGTGACCAGTTTTGTTGAGCTGCAGACCGATGACCAGTTTTGTTTAACACCTATAGGGCATTCCACATGTTTCAGAAAGAAGGGGACAACGATATCTTGAAGAGGTTGTTACATTTCTAATTTATAAAAATTCTTCTCGTACAAATTCTTGAAATGAATGGAATGGCAGGGATTCTTGTCCATTTTAAATTCTTGTTATATAAGTTCTCCTTTAGTGCTTCATTCATGAGACAGAGTTATCAATTTTATAGTGTTTACATATGAATTGGAAGTTTTTAATAGCTATTCAGTTTCTAGAGCCTGGAATACTGAGCCGGTTATACCTTTCAGAAAGAATGTGATATGTGCATGGCAGTGGATTTTCAATGTATATTTCTGTATATATGCTTTTGGGTTGTTCTTGTGTGTTGTATTCCTTCCAAATTTATACAATCAGAGTACATATCGGAATGCAGCATATAGGATCTGTTGCTCCATTTTGTTTGTTTTCATATCTTTTTATTCTGTTTTAACAATCTAGATAAGATTTCTAATTGTGTTTTAAATTTTGAAGATTGATATGTAGACTTTGCATGAATTTAAACCTATAAAGTTCTATTGTATAGATAGCTGAAGATTCTTGAATTGAGACAGAGGAGCATTACATTTTTGGCTATCCCATCTATTATTTAGTTTAAGGGAGGTTATACTGTCTTTTAAAGGAGTCCAAAATTACCTTTTCCATTTTGTTAGGTATCCAAAGCAGAGATACCCGGCTTTTTTTATGAGGGAAGTCCTCTAATTAAAATCCCACTCTCTCTAGGCTTTCGCCAGGTCGGACACCTCCAAGATGATTACATCCTTCTTCTGGGTGAGCACAGAAATTAATTACAAACTTTTGGGGTTGGTATGCCCTCCACGAGGGAGTCATTGTGTATTTCAATTTCCACTTTGAGGGGTAATCAACTTAGAAATGAGCGCGGTAGCCTTCTAACTTCTGGCTGGCTTTTTGGTTGGTGGGATTATACGTAGTATATTCGTATCGGTTATACCTTCAATCAATATATAGCCATGGGAGAGCAGGAAATGCAACGATGGGGCACTCGACTTTAATAAAGGGATTTATTCAGTTGACTGAGTCGATCCGGTTACACAAGCAGGTCCATACTCAGTTACAGTAAAGCATATAGTAGTTTCTCTAGTAGCATGAGTAGTTAGTATGGGTCGTGCTCTTCGATTGGATCAACGTCAAGTACTGATGGTGCTGCGTTTCGATCATCCGGAACTGGGTCTTGATCAGGAAATGAGTACACTTATGGGGTATTAAGGGTTATGCCTTTGCTTCTCCTGCACCTTAAGGATATGGGACTGGATATGGTACATCGATAGTCGGAACACCACTTGTTGGAACATATAGGGCTGCCGGGACAGAAGCTGCTACTCGTCGTGGATCAACTGAATAACATCATTTTATGATTTTTAATAAGAGAGATTTTTCTAATTAGTAAATTTATTTAAATTAGACCAGTTTTACTGATCCGGGTTTATGTGTGAACGAAATGAAAGAACATATACAGAATCATAATCATAAACATTTTGCAAAGATAACAAAGATACAGTAAACAAATATTCTATTAAATTGCGCAAATAGAACAGACTGTAATACAATTGCTAGAATGGTGGTAGCTATCTCTGAGAAGAGATGTGGCTGCTACGCTCATCTGTGCCAAGCTGAATACAAAATGAGGCCAAAGGATCCTATTTATAATAGGAATGAGGCGAGAACCCCAAAAGTCTAAAAAGTAACCCTAGAAGATGAACCGTCATAAAGTTTGCGGCCCCTAGGTGGTAAGTTGAATAGTCAACTTCCTGGGGTCATAACTTTTGCATACGATCTCTGATTTGGGCGTTAGATAGCTCGTTGGAAAGGTCTGTCTAAGCTTTACAACTTTTGGTTGGCCAAATGCATGCCGATGGCAACCATTTGGCCCGAATCTCAAAAGAACGTCGTTTAGAGCCTCAAAACGACCCCGAAAGTTTAGGACCCGAAAAACTGTAGAAAAATAACTAAAAAACTGCCACAATGGACAATTGTTTTGAGCTAGTGGAATAGGTGGGTGGCCACCGATCTCCATCTGGATCAATCCTCCCTCCTTAGGAAGCAATGGTCTCCATTGCGTCAAATCCCATATCATATCTCGAAATATGTGTTGAGTTGATCTCCTGGTATGACATTTGCTAAAGTGAAGAGGCTTCCTTTCTTTGACATCCTGAGAAGGCTGTAATTGTTGTATGGATGATTTGTTTCTGGAGGAGCACCTTGAATGCATGGCCTTGCATTGTAGAAGTACTCGGATAGATGAGGAAACAATGTCCTTGTTTTCTTCTTATGTCTGATGAGTAGAGACACCCTGTGTAGATGGTTTGGAGGTCTCTGTGATCTTATGTTCTCCTTCAGATGCAATTGTGAAGAGGAATAATTTTCTGATGTTGGAGCTTATCTTCCTACCTTGCGAGACTTTGTTAGGTGCAACAGTCTCTGGTATTCGATAGAGTTTTCCTCCCAAAGTAACAATGACACTGCGAAGCCATGACTCATATACAGCATGACGCTTCCACATATATGGTTGTCCTAAAAGAACATCACAAACTTCAAGTGGGGCCACATCACACAGCACCTCATCTTGGAAAGGCTTGATGCCATATGGTAGGAGGCATTGTTGAGTAATGCGAATACCTTGTCCTTGGCTTAGCCAACTGATGCTGTAAGGTTGCGGATGTGGTGTTGTCGAAAGCTCCAATCTCTTGATGACTTCTGCTGAGATTAGGTTCTTTTGGCTGCCATTATCAACAACAAAATGTAGGGGCATTTCCTTCACCCACATCTGCGAGTGGAATAGGTGCTCCTCTGCCTCTGACTCTTCAGGATCCTCTAGTTGAATCTATGTATTAGCAACAGTGGCAGTGGGATCTGCATCAATGATCTGCCTCCCATTGTGTGCGGCTGTGGCATTGGGTTTAGAATTAGAATTAGGATCTAATTCTGAAGATTTGATCTCGACCACTAATGATTACTTTGAGCGACATTCATCAATGTTGTGCCAAGGGCTTTTATGAAATTCGCACCACTTACCAGTGTCCTTCTTTGTCTTTCGATCTCCCTTCTTTGCTTGTGGCGAGGACCGGTTGTCATTTTATTTTACTATGTTCTGCGGGCTAGGGTTTCCCTTGCCTTGCTTCTACTGTGGATTCGCAGGTCCAGAGTCTCGTTCTTCTGTCGAAATTTCTCCTCGATTTTGACAGCATACCGATAGGCGGATCCAAGTGAAGAGATGTCGAGGAATTCCATCTCAGTTTGGATGTACCGATGTAGACCACTGTGATATTTCAGAATCAGGTGTCGCTCGGAGTCTTTGATACTCAACTTTGTACGCAAGGTATGAAATTTGTTGATGTACTTCGACACTGTCTGGTCTCTTTCTTGACGCAGAATGGTCCATTTTGTGTACTGGTCATCATAGTTTCCCACAGGGTAATACTGTTCCCTAACGGCATCTATGAAAGAGGCCCAAGTGGAATTTGTTTCAAACATTCTAGACTCGTCTGATGAGTTTTGCTCACAATAAGTACCCCACCAATTTTGGACATGGGAGACTGGCTTAAGGAGCGCAAAGGCGATCTTTTCTCTGTCAAAAAAATTGTAGATAGAGAAATACACTTCTAGAACATTCAACCAATTATCTAAGGCATCTGCATCGATATTTCCTTCAAATAAAGGAATATCAAAGTTAACTTGTACCTTGAAGGGAGTTGCATCCCCGAACCGACTGCTTGTTGAAGATGCACTTGCCGCTGCCGGCATTTTTAGAAGGATTTGGGTGAAACTATCTATCATCTCGTTCATTTGTCGCTCGAGGGCTTCCTCGAGCATCAACTTGATAGGATCTCCTGCTCCGTCGTCTCTCTTTTCTTCTGCCATGGGAGGTCGTTTGGGATGGCGAGAATGATCAAGTGAAACTAGTTTGAGACCAAACTCTCTATACTCGGACCTCGTCGGGGACATGTGCCGAGAAACAATCAAATAACAGATTGCTCTGATACCACTGATCCGAATTTATGTGTGAACAAAATCAAAGAACATATACAGAATCATAATCATAAACATTTTGCAAAGATAACAGAGATACAGTAAACAAATATTCTATTAAATTGCGCAAATAGAACAGACTGTAATACAATTGCTAGAATGGTGGTAGCTATCTCTGAGAAGAGATGTGGCTGCTACGCTCATCCATGCCAAGCTGAATACGAAATGAGGCCAAAGGGTCCTATTTACAATACGAATTAGGTGAGAACCCCAAAAGGTCCAAAACGTAACCCTAGAAGATGAACCGTCATAAAGTTTGCGGCTCCAAGGTGGTAAGTTGAATAGTCAACTTCCCGGGGTCATAACTTTTGCATACGATCTCCAATTTGGGCGTTTGATTGCTTGTTGGAAAGGTCTGTCTAAGCTTTACAACTTTTGGTCAGCCAAATGCATGCCGATGGCAACCATTTGGCCTGAATGTCCAAAAACGTTGTTTAGGGCCTCAAAACGGCCCCGAAAGTCTAGGACCTGAAAAACTGTAGAAAAATAACTAGAAAACTGCCACAATGGACAATTGTTTTGAGCCATTAGAATAGGTGGGTGGCCACCAATCTCCATCTGGATCATTTACATAAACTATTTGATATTAAATTTGAAAAAGGGTAACAATTTTTTTGAGATTTCTGTTTGTTTGTTAAAAGTTAAATATAAGATTTGAATTTTCTTTTAATAAAAGATTAGAAGAAGATTTCTAATATTTTTGACATTTATTTTTGTTTGAATTTTCTTTTTTGTTTGAATTTTCTTTTAATATAAGATTCGATTTCTAATATTGTTGACATTTATTTTTGCTTAAAAGTTAAAAATTAACCTTTTGAATTTGTTTATTTTTTAAGCTTAACCATCCATAAAATAATTTGATCCTATTAAATTGGTTTGGTTGAATACTAACCCATAAAGTTTAAACCGTCCATAAAATAATTTGATCCCATTTAATTGGTTTGGTTGAATACAAGCTCATAAAGTTTTAGCCCTTGATTTTTTTTATAATAGATTTGAAGAAGATTTACAAGGGATTTATTTTTGTTCCATATAAATATTAATCTTTGAATTTGTTTCTTTCCTTAAAACTTAATCATCCATGAAAAAATTTGATTATGAGAAGATTTGATCATAAATTAGATAAATATTAACTCATATTTTTAGAAGAACATGGAACAACTTAGCTAAATAATGATCAATAACTCTTCATTTTTGGCTGGCTTAAAGTGAGTGAAATGATTTCAGAGTAAATTAGGAAAATACTAGCTATTTTATTTAAAGGAAAAAATAACTAAATGGTGAATGTGAATCCTAATTTTTTTACACTATTTCTAGGAAAATATTAGACATTTTCTTTAAATGAAAAAATAACTAAATGGTGAATGTGAACCCTAATTTTTTTACACTATTTCTAAAATTCAACACACTTGCACCATAATCTATTTTAAGATTCCAAAAGAATTCCATTCTTCATTATAAAATAAATGGATAAGTGTTTTTCAAACAAATGATTTGATTGGTTTTAAGAATTAGTTATTGGTTTCAGCTTTGATAATGTTGATTTTAATTAGTATTGGTAAAAAGATTTAAATTTATGTAGTATTTTTCTTATATAGTTATAATTAAATGAAAAGATCATGTTTATTTGTATAAATTTAAAGGTTTGTAATCATTCCAAGTGAAAACTATAATTTTAATATATTAAAAATGTCTTATTTATATAACTTGCATTAATGTTATTATTGTTTTTCTTAAATAAAATTATTCTAACTATAAAAATGTATACAAATTGGTTGCTAAATTTCATATGATTAAACAAAATTTCACCATATCAATTAAATATATAAATTATTATTAACATATTTTGATTTTAATTTTAAATTTATTGATATAATTATATAAAATTGATATAAATATGATATAATTACTTAAATATGTTGACTTAAATCTTGTAATGATTCTTAAAAGAATCCTTATAATATTCTTTGAAAATATTACATGTGATAATTTGTAATTATAGTGTGTAGTATTAATTTGTGGGTTATTGATGTTTATTTGGTGGCATTTTAGTTTATTAAATTTAAATAATAAGATTTAGGAATTCAATATAAAATGTTTTTTGGTAAACTATTATATTTTAAATTAATTTATGTATTTTTGTAAATTTTTTCTCTACTTAAAAAAATTGGAAAGAAAACTATATCTTTTATAACAATGGAAACTCTGTTTTTGGAAATTTTACTTCACAACATAGAAAACTCTACCTTTGAAAATGTTGTTTACAACAAAGAAACACATTCATGTCAACATCATAATATCACTTTCTCATAATTGTTCTAAATATGTATTTGCTTAAAGTATTTTCAATAGCCTTAGTAAGTATTAAATGCTATTATCAATTTTTTAAATGTAAAAAGTTAAAAGATGGTTATGTTCTTAAGTAATGTAAAAAATATACTTTTTCAAAACCCCAACACCAAAAATGTCATATTTTCAACATCTATCTAAATATATAATTTCTTAAAGTATTTTCAATAGCATTCAAGACTATTAAATACCATTAATGGATTTTTTAAATGATAGTTGTGTACTAAAGTAAAGAATAAACATTTTTTAATTGTAAATATGTGTTATAAATTTTGGATGAATTTGAAGTTTTCATTGAGATTTTATATAATCTCTCAAGTTAGTTTTGAATTCAACACCAATTCCAAAACAAAGTCTGACTTAAATATCCAATTTCAATGAAGATTTTGATTTAAAGTTTTTATTTCATAGAAGAGTAAATGATCTAGCTTTGTACAATCTTTATAAATTTTTATCTTCACTAAAAGAAATACTTGCACAAATTCTACAAACAAAAATTACATCATCAATTATTTAATTCAACATTGAATATACTTTCACCTTATATGTATGTATGCAAAGAAAGAAAATTTCATTGAAATTTTCTATTTTTATTTTATTATTCTTTCTCTCTCTCTCTCACATATATATGCCAAAAATCATGGTTCACTTCAAAGATGTTTTGTTCCCAAAACATAATGTTATAATTTTATTGTAAATTTCTTTAGCAAAAAGTTATATTTCAATTCAACCATGTTTTGCTTCCAAAACATTATGGGTATTTGCACAAATTCTGCAAACAAAAATTATATCATCAATTATTGAATTCAACATTGATTATAATTTCAGCTTATGTGTGTATGTAAAGAAAGAAAATTTCATTGCAATTTTCTATTTTTATTTTATTATTCTCTCTCTCTCTCTCTCTCTCACACACACACACACACACATATATGCCAAAAATTATGGTTCACTTCAAGGATGTTTTGTTCCCAAAACATAATGTTATAATTTTATTATAAATTTCTTAAGCAAAAAATTATAGTTCAATTCAGCCATGTTTTGCTTCCAGAACATTATGGTATTAGTATTTAGATTAAAAAAATATTCACAAAAAAGGTCGTAAAAGAACAATTTGGGTTAATTAGTTCAATAGAAAATAATTAAGAACATTATTTATGACTAAAATATATAGCCCCCTTAATGTTCTATATAGAATATGTTTATGATAAGTGAAAAATTATTTCAGCCCAAAATCATTATGGCCCATAAAAGCATGTTGTTATCCTCTTATACATTTTTTAAGGATATAGTAGAAATAAAATATAGATTTGAGCTATTAAATAAAAAATATTGTTTTTAGAAACAAATTTGAAGTATAAAGGTAAGAAGATGCTCTACAATTTAAAATTTCAAATATATTTTATTTTTTCCAAAAAACTTATAGAAGAGTAACACATAATCAAGGAATTACCATTATCACCCATTTATATTATGTGGTTTGAAGTGGCCGTATTAATGCTAATTAACCAACCTAAGTGTTAAAGTAGTGGTAATGTTTGTTGACCTTATTAGAAATAGATTATGATGACATTGACCTTATTCATCACTTTATCAAACTACAAGTAGGCACTATATTTCATAGTACATAGCATATGATATTGACAATTAGACACATAAATCACATATATGGTTCAAACATAAAGGATAATGGATTCTTCATCAAACAAGAATTTGTATTATTAATGAAAATACAAATTGAGTTTACATTACAATGGCCTCCATTGCTTTTAACATTATATCACACATTCAACTCTTTAGGCCAATTGATCTCAATCATAGCTTGGATACTACAATTTTCTTACACTTATAACCCTTACAAAGTTTGATCTTGGGTCACACTTCTCTATGTTCCACCAGGTTCTCTTTGCTCCCCTCCTCCTCTTGAGAAATGACCCAAACCATACAGTCCCTTGTTCTCTTTTGAAACTTCCTTCTTAAATTCTATGGTTCTTTTTTCTTGATTTAAATCACCTACCTAATTAATTAAAGATTACTAACAATAAATAAATTGAATGTAAGTGAGGTTGGCCAAACTATAACTCAAATTTTTGCACTGATATTCATATAAAGGGATGATTGTGGGTCCATGAAATTAAATTTGGTGCATGGAAAGATTTAATCCATTTGCAACTATTCCATCATGAAAATAAGAAATGGATGGAAAAACAATCAATCATTCAAAATCCAAATGACTAATCTCCACCAAAACATAATCTTATGGAGGTGAAGGACTCGTTGGGATTTAGTTGGTTTTTTGGGGTGAAGGAATGGTCAGGATTTTGTTTCCTTTTTGGGGTGAAGGTGAACTTTGATTGGAGTTGTATTGTTTGATTTGGAGTGTTCAATTTGAGGATCATTAATAATTGATAGACCATTCAACGTTCCTCTAGGATTCTTGACAATGGATGTTACAAAGGTACATGTGGATTTGATGCCCCTCACTACTACAATTGGGGTCAAAATTCATTTTTGAACTAAAAATTGTTGAAAAATCCTTTTTAACATTGAAATTTTGTGAAAAATGTGAAGTGTTTCTTCTTTTTATATTTACCCTTGATAGACATCACTATTGAATGATGTTTGAGACATGTTCCTAGTGAACCAGTATATATGCTAGTGTGTATAACTAGTATATACACTAGTGTATATAGTTTACAATACACACTAAATGTGCCTAACATAATATACACTAGTGTATATGCCTAATGTATGTAAGACGCCATTCTCTTAGAATACACACTAGCAGACATTATTTTAAATGGATAAGAATGAGAGGGGCCCTCTTTGTTTGTAAAGGCAGATAATATTAGAATTCAAATAAGATCACATAGTTCTACTTCATCACAAAAGATAACAATCTAGGGAGACATTTTTTGCCGGACTTTCAATGAGTGGTTTCCTATTAGGATAAATGTCACGGTCATGAAAGCACCACATCTCAACTCCTGATTTATTTAGAAACTCAAAATCCGCACATGTAAAGCCTAGTGTATATATACATACTAATCCTTGTGTATATAGTGTACCAAATATTTGTTTAGGTTTTTTCCTTCATGCCTATGATAAAAAGTTCCGTTGTCCTCCTTTTGTAATCAACTTGCCACAAATGAGGTAGACGCCGTATCTCTTCTCATAGATAAAGATACAACCGTTCTATTTGGTTTTATTTTACAGTATGTTCTATTTCATTCACTTAATAGAATTTGAGTTTGTTGTATCACTGTGTTTCTTGCAATAAATTTGTGTATGTGGTTTTAGATGTTCTGTTTCATTTTATTTTTGACATAAATCCAAGTAATCTTCTTTTATTTCTTAAGGATAATTTATTTATATGGTTTCAACCATAGAAATACCCAATCCCTCATCCTGAAGTGTCTTTTTGCATTGTTGATATCTATGTTATTTCACCCAATTTTGTGTTATAGCTAGGCCATCATTCAATGTTTAGAGAAAATAATGTTGGTTGTAGATGTGATCATCCACTAATTGAATTCTAGGTTTCCCTCTCAAGGGAAATGTGATGGATGGAAGATGATATTCATACAATGTGAAGACCTAATAGACATATGTGACTAGTTTCATAGACATAACATGGGGTTTGGCCATGGCTAGTGTATTATATTCTAGCGGGATGGTATGTTTATAGAAGGGGCTAGTGTATGTACCTAGTATATACACTAGGTAATTAGTATATATAGTGCTAATGTACCTAGTGTATAGTCTATATACCTAGTGTATACACTAGTGTTTATACTAGTTATATTGTGTATATACTCATATATACCAATCTTTCCATGCACCAAATTTAATTTCATGGACCCACAATCATCCCTTCATGTGAATATCAGTGCAAAAATTGGAGTTGTAGTTTGGCCAACCTCAATTGCTTTCAACTTATTTATTGCTAGTGTACATACTAGTATATTCACTAGTGTATATACCGGTATATACACTGGTATATATAGCAGTCTATATAGTGGTATATACACTAGGCTATATACCAGTATATACACTAGTGTATATTATACTAATATATACACCAATATATATCGGTATAATATACACTAGTGTATATACTAGTATATACACTAGTGTATATACCACTATATAGACTGGTATATATACTAGTCTATATACTAGTATATACACTAGTGCATATATGAGTATATAGACTGGTATATACACACTAGTGTATATACTAGTATATAGACTAGTATATACACACTAGTGTATATACCAGTATATAAACTGTTATATACACTATATATATATTACTAGTGTATAAATCAAAAACACCTAAATGAGACTCAAAATGGACTCATTACGCAACATTTTCTACATGTGCATATACGAAAGTGCTTTAGTACATGTGAAAACATATATGGAAGTGCTCTTCTGTATATGCTCGTGTATATACGGAAGCTCGCTTCTATAAATGCATATTTTTCCTTATATATATGCACATTTACAGATGGCATAAATGTGCATTTACAGAAGCTCTCTTTCATATATGCGCATGTTGCCTTCTGTAAATGCACATATACAGAAGGAAAAATGTGCATATACAGAAGAAAAATTTCATATATGCACATTTTTCCTTCTGTATATGTGCATTTATGAAAGGTAAAATGCTCATATATGGAAGATCTCTTCCGTATATGCGCATTTCTTCCTTCTGTAAATGCACATATACAGAAGGAAAAATGCACATATACGGAAGTATATGCGCATATACAGAAATATATGCGCATTTTTTCTTCTATATATGCGCATTTACGGAAGGAAGAAATGAACATATACGGAAGCGAGCTTCCGTATATGCGCATTTTTTCATTTGTATATTCAGATTTATGAAAGGCAGAAATGTGCATATACGGAAGCTCTCTTCCATATATCTGCATTTTTCCTTTCGTAAATACGCATTTTGCCTTTTGTATATGTGCATTTACAGAAAGCAGAAATTATATGCAAATTTTTCCATCCGTAAATGCGCATACACGAAAGGAAAAATATACATATACAAAAGCAAGCTTCTGTAAATGCGCATTTTACATTTTATATATGTGCATTTACGAAAGGCATAAATTATATGCAGATTTTGTCTTTTGTATATGCGCATTTATGGAAGGAAGAATGCACATATACAGAAGAGAGCTTCTGTAAATGCGTACATACAGAAGAAAAAATGCGCATTTACGGAAGTTCGCTTCCATATATGCACATTTTGGCTTCTGTAAATGCATATATAAGGAACGCAAAATGCACATATATGGAAGAGACATTCTGTATATGTGAATTTTTCCTTCCGTGTATGCGCATAACAGAAGGAAAAATGCGCGTATACGAAAGCTTGCTTCTGTAAATGCGTATATACAGAAGGAAAGTTGCACATTTATGGAAGTGGCCTTCCCTATATGCGCATTTTTCCTTCTGTAAATGCGCATATACAGAAGGAAAAATGCACATATACGGAAGAGAGCTTTGATATATGCACATTTTTCCTTCCATAAATGCGCATTTTGCCTTTCGTAAATGCGCATATACAAAAGGAAAAATGTGCATATACAGAAGCTCTCTTTCATATATGCGCATTTACGTAAGGCATAAATTATACACCTCCCCACCACCCCTCTCTCACACAACCCTAACTCCCAATATCTCTCTCTCTCTCTCTCTCTCACAACCCTAACTCACAATTTCTCTCTCTATATCTACTAGTGTATATATCAGTATATACACTAGTGTATATTACTAGTGTATACACTAATGTATTACTAGTAGTGTATATACAAATGTATTGGTATATACACTAGTTTATATACCAGTGTATACATCGGTATATATTATTAGTGTACACACTATACTAGATATATTGGTATATAGACTAGTGTATATTACTCACATAGACTAGTATTTACACTAGTTTATATATCAATCTAGTGTATTTGTAAATGTATATGGTACATATGCTATATACACTAGTGTGTATATATTGATATATACATTGGTATATATACTTGTGTATATATTGTACTATAAAACATACATATACACTAGCTATACGAAAGCGTATATATGGAATCTATCTTTTGTATATGCGCATTTATGGAAGCTCACTTTTGTATATGCGCATTTTGTCTTCCGTAAATGTGCATATATGAAAAGAGAGCTTTCATATATGTGCATTTCTGCCTTTTATAAATGCACATATACAGAAGGAAAGATGTGCATATACAAAAGAAAAAATGCGCATATAAGGAAGCGAGCTTCCGTATATGTGCATTTCTACCTTCCATATATGTGCATATATGGAAGAGAGCTTCAGTAAATGTGCATATAAGGAATGCAGAAATGTGCATATAGTGGGTCTTTCCCCTATCGAGAGCCTAGTTATGATCAGGCTCTATTGTACAAGCACAGAATCAATAACATGGGAGACCATAGACTTTCTAAGCTAGCTTTTAATTCCAGCCAACAACACCTAAGGCTCAAGGGAGGTTGGTAAAAAGATACAAGGGCCTTGTTAAAAAAATTGGAGATGGATGAAAATATTGGGTTGCAAAATATTAATAATATAAAAAATATTGTTACTTTTAAGTTTAAAGAGAAACTGTGGTGTAAGATTTAGATGCTAAAAGAAAATTAAGATATTATAAGGAGGTCATCAACCCTACTCTAAAAATATTAATAACATAAAAAATATTGTTACTTTTAAGTTTAAAGAGAAACTGTGGTGTGAGAAAGATTTAGAGGCTAAAAGAAAATTAATATATTATAAGGAGGTCATCAACCCTACTCTAAAAGATCAAAGGTATATCTCTGTTTTAACGAGTTCAAAGAAAAAAACCAATATAACCAAGATAAGAAAGAACTCTCATGAGCTCCATAGTGAATCTTTTGCCTCTGTGAGAATAGGAACATTGAAGATGAAAATCACTTCACCAACCTTCCTAGCCTTTTAACTTGTCAAAATTATAGTGAGCTCCGGACGCTTCTCACAAAGCTCTTTGAGCATAGGAATACAATTTTAAAACAAAATAATTAATTGGTTTCTTTAGGTCCAATATACAAAAGTATGGCCTCAGTGGACTTTAACCATCATCATCATCATCATCATATACTTATCTAAATTTAATAAAAAAACAAATCTATTTAAAATCTAGATCTATCAAGCACTCATAGAGATTCAATTTCTTGAGGTGTATATATAATTTATATTTTTTATTTTTTTGAATTTTTTTATTTATGTTGACTAACATAAAGTCACTAAAGTGATAATATCTCCCCCATACTGGGTTATATATATTATAATTTTTATTTTTAAATAAAATTAATTCATTAAAATTTAATAGTTACAAAATCTTTTAGTCATAGATAGAGGAAATCAAAATCTTGATATTTTGTGGAGTCTAATGCAACATGATGTTCTCTAAAAGACCTCTAACACATTTCACTTTGTTCAATTTATTATTAATCTTTTCTAATAATTGAAATTAATAAAAAAAAAATTGTTAATTTATGAGACTAAATTAAAAACCAAAGAAGATGAAGATGGTTTTTTTAAAATTTTGTTGTAAGTGAAATTAATAAAAAAAACTTTTATAATTTTTTAGTCCTTGTCACAAGGCTATGAAAGTATTGTGTCTCTTTGAGTAATAAGTTCACCATAAAGTATGAGTTGTTTTTAGTCTCTTAACATTTTTGTTTTAATAAAAAAATTAACAATCTTTTATTTTTTAATATTTAATTTTATTTGTTTCAATAATTATGGCTATAAATGAAGTGAGCTATGAACGGAAGGACGCAGCTTTGAACAGTGGTTAGGGTTTCCCTAGCCGCCTCCTCTCACTGAGCAGATCGTCTCTTGCTTGCTGCGTTCTGCTACTACCGCACTGGGTTTGTGGGTTCGACTCTTCTGGTGGCTCAAGGTTTTTCAGGTTATGGCTTCTCATGGCCATCTCCTAGCCTTCTAGGCCTTAGTTCAAGTCGACGCCCCTCCGACAGCCTCTTAGGCCCCCTCCAAGTTTGTGAAGAAGATAGAAGAAATCCCCTCTCTAGTACTCTCTCCTCCAGATCCATGTCAGAAAGCACTCATCCTCTCAGAGAAATCCCTCATCAGTAAGTTTATAGGGTTGTGGCCCAGACCTAAGGTGGTGGAGCTCTAGATTGCAGAACATTGGAACCCTATTTTGCAAAGACATGTCTCTCTCTTTGTAGCTGGTAGGGGGTATTTTGTTTTCCCGTTTCTGAATAAAGAAGAACAAGATATAGTATTTCAACAAGGCCCCTGCTTCATGGGCTCAATAGGGTTGTTTTTAGCTCCTTGGACCCTGGGGTTTAACCCAGAAGCAAAGATTACATCTGCTGCAGTATGGTTAAGATTGCCAAACCTCCCACTTCATCTTTGGGGAAAAATCACTCTTGTGGACATCGGTAATAAGCTAGGGCGCTACCTAGATAGTGTAGATCCAAAAGGGGGTCAGTTCAGATGTGCCCACATTTGCATAGAGGTAAATCTAGAAAAAGGGCTTTCGGAGGCCCTAAAGCTTACTTTAGGAGATTGGAGTCACATCCAAGAAATAGACTATGAGTAGATTCCATTCGAATGCAACTTTTTCCATGTTTATGACTCCTTCACCAAAAGCTACCCCAACCTTTTAGAATCACAGAAAACAACAACTCCTTCCTCTCCCAAAGATACAGAGTTCCAAATAGTCATTAATAGACGATGAACCCTCGAAGAAAGGAGCCTCAAGCCTCACAGCACAAGGGCTCATCTCAAGATCTGACTCCTCCCACATAATCCCCTCCACTAAAAAACAAAAACAACTTTGAAGTTTTGTAGGAACTCGAATATCCAGAATTGGAAGCAGCAGATGACTAGGTGCAGGTTGGGAAGCTCATTTTGGTCTTGAAAATAATTGTAAAGTGACAAACCTTGTGATGTGGGATTAAAAGAAGCTCCTCTTAGAAACTTTAGTCACTCTTGTTATCTTGTATGGGTGTGAGGTTTGGGGTTGCAACGTCTCTACAGAATCCTAGAGAAAGATCACTAGTACAAAACGAGGAATTAGCTGCTAGGTGACTAAAAATTTTAGTCACCATAGGTTTTTCAAGTGATTTACTACTAAATATGAGCAATTTTGATTCTCCCAACCATAAACGACTAAAATTAACGACTAATTTAGTCACCAGTTAACAAATATGACTAGATAATAAGTGATAGAGTTAAAAATGACTAACATAAATGACTAATTTAGTCACGACATAAAAAAAATGACTAGTTAGAAGAATATGAATCAGTCATTTATGTTAGTCATTTTTAATTGTGTTATGGAAATTTTCAAATTTGATAATGAAGTGTAAATTTTGTAAATTGTCTACCTTCTATTAGTAAAATTGGTGTCATGCACCTTGATCTTCAAAGATACAACAAAGCATTTACACTAATTTTATCTTGACCATCTTTATCCCTATTGCACCATTGAATTATCATACCCGGTTAAGCGCATTTCAAAGGAATTTTAGGTTCCTACGTCATTGGCCTATGGTTGGGTGGAACATTGCAGCGACGTAGATGGTTGCGGGACAAGCTTCTACTAAGATAAATATCTCTTGTGTTTAAATCCTTGCAATTGTGTTTGTTTTATAACTCAATATGAACATGTTAAATGTTGTGAATGACATGTCTTTTCTTCTGTTGTTTAATGAATTAGTTTTCTGCATATGCATTTTGTTTTCATTGCATTTTATATATGTTCATGGGGCTTAGCCTGCCTGGGTTGATAGCATCCTGGTTGCGTCCTCTCCGCCCAGAAGAGGGGCGGGGGCGTGACATATAAAACTAAAAAACTTAAGTTTTTCTATGTGCAGTAAATTTATTCTCTTAGGAAATATCCTTAGGAGTGAACTCTCCGCCCAGAAGAGGGGCGGGGACGTGACATATAAAACTAAAAAACTTAAGTTTTTCTATGTGCAGTAAATTTATTCTCTTAGGAAATATCCTTAGGAGTGAACGCTTACAAGAAACGATTCTTCTTCCTCTTGTATATTATGAATAAACAAAATGGCAGTGTGATCAATGTCCATGGATTTTGCTTAAATGAATTCAATCTTAACAACCAAACTTTTAGGTTTGAAATGATATTTTCTTTAAATTAATCCCATAGACACTCAACTACAAAGTTCCACATATGCAGCCAATGCCATTTAACACCTACAAAAGTATAGGTTTTTTTTGTTACTTGGATACAACATATGTACTTGTTTTAATTGACAGACTTAAAAAAATATCTAGTAATGCCACCTAATGATAACAGATATTCAATATATACATTATACACATATATACTAGCGTATGTACCTGGTGTATACACCAATGTATATACTTGGTATATATACACCAGTGTATACACCTGGTATATACACCAGTGTATATACCTGGTGTATATACCTGATGTATACACTAGTGTATACATGTGGTGTATATACACCGATGTATACACCAGGTGTATACACTAGGTATATACACCAGTGTATATACCTGGTGTATACACTAGTGTATATACGTGTAAATACCAGTATATAGACTAGTGTATACACCTAATATATATACACTAGTGTATATACCAATATATACATGGTGTATACACATAGTGTATATACACTAATGTATATACCTTGTGTATACACCAGGTATATACACCATTGTATATACTCATGTATATACACCAGTGTATATACACTATGTATACATCAAAATACATTAGTGTGTATATACACTAGTGTATACACCAGGTATATACACTAGTGTATTTTTTTTTGGTATATAATAGTATATACACTAGTGTATATACCTGGTGTATATATTAGGTATATACACTGGTGTATATATACCAGGTATATATATTGGTAGGTTGCAACCTCTCACAACTAAAGTTGATTAAATGTGGAAAGCATATTGATCATTACCGAGTCATCGCAACTTATATGGCTTTACTAGAAATTTTTTTTGTACTCCTCCCTGCCTTTTTGGATTCCAACAGAGAGTATAAGAGTTTTAGAAATAAATGGGGGACAATCAAAAACACTTTGTCTAGTTGAATCTTAGGCAACTATGATTTTTTTTTTCCTTATATAGTTTGTATTTTCAGTATATACACCTAGTCTATACACTTGGTATATACACTGGTGTATATACTGATATATACACCGATGTATATTCCTTGTGGTATATATGTTGGTGTTTGGTAATATACACACCAATGTATATACCAGTATATACACTGGTGTATATACTGTGTACACTAGTAATATACACTACACTAAGGTTTATGCAAAGGCTAAGTAGTGAAATAAGGTCCTAAGGTCTCAAAAACAACTTTTGCATGATGTCAAAGTATTTTGAGGTGAAAGGCTAGTAGATTATGATGCAATGAGCATTTGGGTAAGATTTTATGAGGCTATGAGGTTTTGGGTTACTCAAGGTATGCATAGAAAGTGTGTTACATACAATGTATTGATTATACAAATAATAGAGAAGAAAATTATATTAGCCTTTCATTATTGAATGCAAAATTTAGATTCGATGGTTGAATCAATCCAATGGTTCATAACCTCACAACCACAACATTTAATGTGGAGTGCTTAAGAAATCGCTTCATATATGAAACCACTTCTGTATATGTGCGCACATATACATGCGTGCTTTCGTATATACGCGGACATATACAAAATTATTTTCATATATATCCTAGTATATACACTAGTGTATATATAAATATATGCATCAGTGTATACACTGGTTGGCATATACAAGTATATACATTAATGTATATACTAGTGTGTGGACTAGTGTATATACCAATATATTATACACGGTGTATACACTAGTGTATATACCAGTATATACAGTGTGTATAGACTAGGGTATATACCCGTATATACATGGTGTATATATACAAAAGCGCTTCTAATTATATACTAGTATATACACTAGTGCATGTACTAGATGTAGGTCATTTGCATGAGTAAGAAGGTCTAAGATAAACTAGTGTTAATATTTACACTAGTGTATATACATTGGTGTATATACTAGGTATATACATTAGTGTATATACCTATTATATACACTAGTGTTTATACCTAGTATATACACCATTCCCCCCTCTTAACGCCTATTTAGACCTCGAGACCCATTTACATTGCACAAATCCTACTCAATGTACTTTATTTAGTATATACACCAGCGTATATACCTAGTATATACAATGGTGTATATATACTATGTTTATACACTAGTGTATACTAGGTATATACACTGATGTATATACTAGGACTATACACCAGTGTATATACCTAGTAATACACTAGTGTATATAATTAGTATATACACCAATTCTCCCTCTTAATCATGTTTAGTCCTCACAACCCATTTACATTGCAAAAAACTGCTCATGGCACCTGCAATACACTTGGATGGTAAATAACCCCAATTATGGCCTCGATAACCATGCATATTGTGGGCTCAAAACACATTATTAATTATGGCTTATGTTGTGGTTTAATGTTGGCACTTGTCTCTCTCTAGTAGGATAAATACCTTACAAAGGTTCAGTGTGGTGGTTTGAAGAGGCATATCATGCTATATCTTGAGAAGCTTCATGGGTTGTAGGTGTTTCTCATGGAACTTGTGAATGAGAAGCCACATTTAGATACATTGTCTCTTATTTTTCTTTCCTAACCTTTGTTAGGCATTGATACCCATTCTTCGTTCACAACTTACCAAGTCATGGTTCCCAAATCCAACTTGGAGGTTAATGATGCCCTATAATGGTCATTATATGTAATGGTTTGATGACTCTTTCATGGTTATTGAGCCTAAGAACCAACATTTGGAGTTGGATTCTAATTTTTCCCTCCCTTGACTATGATCAATGACCAGAGACCCATCCACGATGCTCGAGATCTTATGTACACACTAGTGTATATACTATTTATATACACTAGAGTATATATAATGTATGTACACTCTAAATACTATATTATATTCTAGTGCATATACATTAGTGTATATTCTAAACTATATACACTAATGTATATATACCATACGTATGCTCTAACTAATGTATTATATTCTAGTGCATATACATCAGTGTATATTCGAAACTATATCACTAGTACATACGGGCAGATTTTTCCACGTTAGTTTTCCACGTTTTTTTACTTTCGTGGAAAAATCAATGGTAAATTATGCATTTTTACAATTTTTTTTTTGAAGCCCAGACTTTCGTCGCTGTATCCACGCCTTACCGTCGATATAGTGACGACCTGTCTTTTCAATGGTCAAGGCGTCGATACAGTGACGGCCAAGAGTTTAAGCACGCAGTTATGTTTGATTTTTTTGGGAATTTTGTTCAGAGAGGTTATGTTTGTGTTTTTTGTGAATGCGAGCTACAGCGTCTCTCATGGAGGAAAATCAATGGATGATGATGGCAATGCTGGCTTTGTGTGTAGTGGGTGTGCTGTTTTATGAAGGGTTTTGGCTAAGAAAAGAGTTCCAAGCAAGGGTATGGAGCTTGCATGCATTGTCGTAAGAAGGGAGGTAGGGTGGGCGGCAAGGGCAAGTCTTTGTGTGAATTGCTAGCTGAAGAAGAGGACGATTCTTTGGATTTCTCTGTTTGGAATCCTACTACAAATTTTGTTATTGAAAGTAATCAAAATATGCAGCAGAGAATAGCAAAACCAGTTCCAAGAAGTACTGCCACAACTGCTGATGAGTCACGATTGGCATTCGAAGGTTCAGGGGAAACCAGTGAAGGCAATGGGGCAGCTGATCAGATTTCAGATCCACATACAAGAAGGGGAACTGATTCTGATTCAGAACTGAAGCAGGGCAGAGGGATGTCTTTATGGAGTTCTAAGCTAAGACAAACCTACAGTAAACAGAAGGAAAGCCACAGAAAATTGTTCCCTTGGAGATATGATTGGGAGAAGGAACCGATAGAAGTCGAGAGTAAGATCGACGAAAGAATAAAACATAATACACAAAGATGTAATGCATGTGCAATTGATCATGTCTCTATTCTAAAGGATCTCTCTCGTGCACTAGCTACAGAAGAAGCTTATCTTGAAATGACAGATAGGGTTCTTGGTGAGAATCCAGAATATACTATTTATATAGTATTTATATACAATAGTGTATATATACTGTAAGTACACTCTAAATACTATATTATATTCTAGTGCATATACATTAGTGTATATTCTAAACTATATACACTAATGTATATATACCATATGTACGCTCTAACTAATGTATTATATTCTAGTGCATATACATTAGTGTATATTCTAAACTATATACACTAATGTATATATACCATATGTACGCTCTAACTAATGTATTATATTCTAGTGCATATACATTAGTGTATATTCTAAACTATATACACTAGTGTATCTACTAGTTATATATATTGGTGTATATATTGTACTATAAAATAGACATATACACTAGTTTCATTGAAGTCCTAATAGACATATACACTAGTTCCATAGACATAACATGGGTTTCGACCATGGTTTTTGTGGTTAACAAGGGACTTAGCTCTCCTTTGAGTTTGGAGTCACCCCCTATTTATATTTCACATTGATAAGGACAAATTCCATGGATACCTATTACAAATGGACTATAGTACAAATAGAGAGGACATTCTTATTATATGGATATGGATATGCCATGTATAATTGATCTCCATAAGGATTATATGGATAGGGTGTATAATTACTCTCCATACATTTTTTAGATTCAACCTAATGTTATATTAAAGGAAATCTATCAATGAGATGGTTCTGTTTGATTCACTAGTTTTTCCATTTTTTGTTGTTCTACCATGTTGAACAATAGTTCTAGATGATTTTCCATTCTTTTGTAAGTTCCTCCTCCGAGGGAAAAAAATATGGTCCCGAAATAAATCAAACAAGGATGGAGGTAGCCTAAATACATGCTGACAAAGTACTAATTGGAATTTTACCGTAAATTACTATTATGAATATGTCTCAAGGATGATAGTAGGCTATATAAAATTGTAAACATGAAATCCATTTATCCCTACTAACCTAGACTTAATGAAAAAGGCCCTAACCAAACTGAAACTTTAACTCTATAAATGACTTGGATTGAATCCAAGTGACTTGGAACTAATGCTTGATACTCTTCTAGTGCATTATTATTTCCTTGGAAATATGTCTTTGGCTAAATTTTTTTGTCTCCCCTGTAAACGTTATTGTTTTTTATTACCAAAACAACAAATAATTTTCTTACAAATCTAGTAAGGATAGAATGTTGGTTTATAAAACAACTTCAGAGTGGTATGTTAGATCATCTTCTAGCAAAATTATGAAAGATTATAGGTGAAATATATACACTAGAACTTTATTGTTAATCTTTAGTACAATATATACACTAGTGTATATAACTAGTATATAAACTAGTGTCTATATTGGTTTTATACACTAATGTATATATTGGTTATATACACTAGTGTATAATAAGTATATACATCAGTGTGTATATACTAGTGTCTATGTTGGTTTTATACACTAACGTATATAATCGTTATATACACTAGTGTATAGTAAGTATATACATTGGTATATATACTAGTTATATATACTAATGTATTTGTTGGTTATATAGAGTAGGTATATGTACCTTTGTAACATCCATTGTCAAGAATCCTAGAGGAATGTTGAATGGTCTATCAATTATTAATGATCCTCAAATTGACCACTCCAAATCAAACAATACAACTCCAATCAAAGTTCACCTTCACCTGAAAAACCCAACTAAATCCTCACCGTTCCTTCACCCCAAAAATCCAACTAAATCCTGACCATTTCTTCACCTCCACAAGATTATGTTTTGGTGGAGGTTAGTCATTTGAATTTTGAAAGATTGATTGTTTCCCATCCATTTCTTATTCTCATGATGGAATAGTTGCAAATGGATTGAATCTTTCCATGCACCAAATTTAATTTCATGGACCCACAATCATCCCTTCATGTGAATATCAATGCGAAAATTTGAGTTGTAGTTTGTCCATCCTCAATTACATTCAATTTATTTATTTCTAGTAGTATTTAATTAATTAGGTAGGTGACTTAAAGCAAGAAAAGAGAATCATAGAATTTAAGAAGGAAGTTTCAAGAGAAAACAAGAGTATATGCTTTGGGTCATTCCCAAGAGGAGGAGGGGAGAAAAGAGAACCTGGTGGAGCATATAGAAGTGTGACCCAAGATCAAACTGTGTAAGGGTTACAAGTGTAAGAAAATCATAGTATCCAAGCTATGGTTGAGATCAATTGGCCTAAAGAGTTGAATGTTTGATATAATGCTAAAAACAATGGAGTTCATAGTAATGTAAACTCAATTTGTATTTTCATTAGTAATACAAATTGTTGTTTAATTAAGAATCCCTTATCCTAAACAAATTGTTGTTTGATGAAGAATCATATAAATGGGTGATAATGGTAATTCCATGAATATGTGTTACTCTTCTATACTTTTTTTTTGGCAAAAAACATTAAACAAAATATTTATAACATTTTAAATTGTAGTGCATCTTCTTAACTTTATACTTAAATTTGTTTCCAAAAAACAATATTTTTTATTTAATAGTTCAAATCTATGTTTTATTTGGACTATATCCTTAAAAAATAAAAAAAATGTATAAGAGGATAACAACATACTTTTATGGGAAAAAATGTTTTTGGGATGAAATAATTTTTCTACTTATCATAAACGTATTCTACATAGAACATTAAGGGACTATATATTTTTTAGTCATAAATAATGTTTTTAATTATTTTTTATTGAATTAATTAAAAAACCTAATTGTTCTATTAACACCTTTTTGTATGAATAATTTTTTAATCTAATACTAATACCATAATGTTTTGGAAGCAAAACATGGTTGAATTGAACTATAATTTTTTGCTAAAGAAATTTACAATAAAATTGTAACATTATGTTTTGGAAACAAAACATCCTTGAAGTAAACCATGATTTTTAGCATATATATATATGAGAGAGAGAAAAAGAAAACCAGAATAATAAAATAAAAATAGAAAATTGCAATGAAATTCTCTTTCTTTACATACATACATATAAGGTAAAAGTATATTTAATGTTGAATTCAATAATTGATGATGTAAATTTGTTTGTAGAATTTTTGTAATTATTTCTTTTAGTGAAGATGAAACTTTATAAAGATTGTACAAAGCTAGATCATTTACTCTTCTATGGAATAAAAACTTTAAATTAAAATCGTTATTGAAATTGGATATTTAAGGCAGAGTTTGTTTTGGAATTGTTGTTGAATTCAAAACTAACTAAAAAGATTATATAAAATCTCAATGGAAACTTCAAATTCATCCAAAAAGTATAACACATATTTACAATTAAAAAAGGTTTATTCTTTACATTAATACACAACTATTATTTAAAAAATCCATTAATGGTATTTAATAGTCTTAAAGGTTATTGAAAATACTTTAAGAAATTATATATTTAGATAGATGATGAAAATAAGACATTTTGGTGTTGGGGTTTTTAAAAAGTTTATTTTTTACTTTAATTAAGAACACAACCATTTTTTTAACTGTTTGCATTAAAAAAATTGATAATAGCGTTTAATAGTTATTAAGGCTATTGAAAATACTTTAAGCAATTACATATTTAGATAAATTATGGGAATATGATATTTTGATGTTGTTTTCCTCAACATGAAAGTGTTTCTTTGTCTTAAATAGCATTTTCAAAAATAGAGTTTTCTATGCTGTGAAGTAAAATTTTCAAAAATAGAGTTTCCATTGTTATAGAAGATATATAGTTTTCCTCTGCTTTTTTTATGTAGAGAAAAAAAAATTCAAAATTACATAAATTAATTTAAACTATAATAATTTATGAATATACATTTTATATTGAATTCCTCAATCTTATTATTTAAAATTAATAAACTAAAATGCCACCAAATAAACATCAATAAACCACAAATTAATGCTACATACTACAATTACTAATTATAAAATGTAATCTTTTAAAAAAATATTGTAAGGATTCTTATAAAGAATCATTACAAGATTCAAGTAAACATATTTAAATAAGTATAGCATATTTATTTAAAATATTAAATAACACAAATTCATTTTTTCTTATCTAAAACAATATTGTATATAAAATTAAAACATATTTATATCAATTTGATATATAATTATATTAATATATTTAAAATTAAAATCAAAATATGTTAATAATAATTTATATATATTTATTATAATATGGCAAAATTTTGTTTAATCATATGAAATTTAGCAACTAATATTAATATATATATTATAGTTAGAATAATTTTATTTAGAAAAATAATAATAGCATTAATGTACGTTTTATAAATAATACATTTTTAATATATTAAAATTATAGCTTTCACTTGAAATGATTACAAACTTTTAAATTTATACACAAACATGAACTTCTCATTTATTTATAACAATATTAAAAAAATACTACATAAATTTAAATCTCTTTACCAATACCAATTACAATCAACATTATCAAAGCAAAAACTAATAACTAATTCTTAAAACCAATCAAATCATTTGTTTGAAAAACACCTATACATTTATTTTATAATGAAGAATAAAATTCTTTTGCAGAAATCAAACTGTAAGTTTTTGCACTAAAGGGAACTATTTCTTTAGATTTGTGATAAAATATTTTTCTTGGATGGATCAATATTAAATGAAACAATGTCCAAATATGGTTACTTTGGCATTTTTCATTCTATCTAACTTATAATACAATTTGAAAACTAAAGCTTAAAATAGATGATGCTGCAAATGTGTTGAGTTTTAAAAACAGTGTAAAAAAATTAAATGTAGAGTATTAAAAATAGTGTAAAAAAGTTAGGGCTCACATTCACCATTTAGTTATTTTTTCTTTGAAAGAAAATGACTAATATTTTCTTAATTTACTCTCAAATCATTTTAGTGGCTTTTAAACTTTAAGTCAGCAAAAATGAAGAGTTATTATTCATTATTTAGCTAATTTGTCTACTGTTTTTCTGAAAATATGAGTTAATATTTATCTAATTTACGATCAAATATTTTTATGGATAATTAATTTTCAAGAAAACAAACAAATTCAAAAAATAATATTTACATGGAACAAAAATAAATAGCAAAAGCTTGTTAATATTCTTCAAATCTACTATAAAAGAAATTAAAGGCTAAAACATTATGGGTTAGTATTCAACCAATTGAATTAGTATTCAACCAATTTAGTAGGATTAAATCATTTTATAGATGGTTAAACCTAAAAAAAAGTAAGCAAATTCAAAAAGTTAATATTTACTTTTTTGAGAAAAAATAAATCTCAAAAATATTGGGAATCTTCTTCAAATTTACTATTAAAAAAAAATCTAGTGTTAATATTTAACTTTTAACAAACCAAAAAAAGTCTCAAAAAACTATTTACCCCTCTTCAAATTTAATATCAAATAATTTATTGAAAACTGATATAACGTCATAAATAAATTTACTAATTAGAAAATTTTCTCTTATTAAAAATCATAAATTGTTACCAAAGTTTTTGCAGTTACAACTTTTTAGTATTCAAGAATCTTCGGTTCCAGCAAAATGAGTAAACCTGTTAACAAAATGAGTAAACCTGTTAAAATGCTATTATTCCCGTAAAAGAAAAAATTACTTTCTACCATAAGGTAGACAAAATGTGTGTATCATATCAGGTTCAAAATGTCATTTCCAAAGAGCGAAAATGGGGATCTAATTGTTCTCTATCAAATCTGGGACACTATCCACAACGTCTTGTCCTTAATTAACGAGGTTTATATTTTATGTTTAAGGTATGGCTCCTATATTTAACCATATAAGTTATCTATTTAATGCCTCATCACCATACTTCATAAATCCAAAGCTACCTCAATAACTCTTGGCCTTAATTAACAAGGTTAAGGTCTGGCTCCTATATTTAACCATATAAGTGCTCTCTTTAATGCCTCATCACCATACTTCATAAATCCAAAGCTAGCTCAATAACTCTTGGCAATGATCATGTACTTGAACACCGATCATGCCAAGGGGAACCCATATTTGCATGATTTATACGCTTCTTATTTCCATAAATAATAGCTCCTATTGTTGGCAAAAACTAAATATGAGTTTCAAATTGCATTGCCGTAAATTTTATGTAAAAAACCCACTGCTCAAAATGTTGCTGTTTTATTCTCCTTTCCACAACACATCCATTTGAAGCAAACCCAACTTTGACTGCTCACATTTGGGGTTTCTTAGGTTGCATTGCCATTGGGAGGCCAGGTTCTATTATTTAGACAAGTAGGATTTTTAGGAACCATCACACGGTGGAAATTCTCATTAAGAGATTGAAGGGTTGAACTGTCTTATAACAACATCGCTTATATACTTTCTATTATTGGACTGTAAAACAACAAGCTTCATAGTACTTCGACGGCTCATCTAGCATCCAGGTATGGTTTGGTTGCGCAAGTTCATGGTAAATAATGACAGCAGGTGGGTGGGGCAGAACAAGGTTTGGAGTCTTGGTATAGAATTTTATAATTTTAAATTCCTGCAAAGTATGCATATACATCTTCAAATTTTAAAACACAATTAAAGATCTTAACTATATGCTTAAAACAGAATAGAAGGAAATGAAAACAAAAAAAAATGGAGCAACAGGTCCTATATGCTGCATTTCGATATGTATATTCTGATTGTATAAATTTGGGAGAAATAAAACACAACATAACAACCCAAAATCATATTAAAAAGCATATATATACAGAAATATACATTGAAAATCAACAGCAAAACCATGCACATATCACATTCTTCCTGAAAGCTATTCCAGGTATTCCAGGCTCTAGAAGCTGAATAGGCATTACAAACTTCCAATTCATAAGTAAGCACTATGAAATTGATAACTCTGTCCCATGAATGCAGCACTTCAAGAACCATTCACTTAAGAACTTATATAACAAGAATTTAAAATGGACAAGAATCTCTACATTCCATTCATTTCAAGAATTCATATGAGAAGAATGTGTATATATTAGAAATGTAAAAACCTCTTCAACCTGTGAGCATCAGCATCCAAACCCCTCCTTGACGTTGTCCCCTTCTTTCTAAAATGTGTGGAATGCCCTATAGGGGTTGAACAATACTGGTCAACAACGCCCATAGCATGAAGATATAGTGAATAATACAAACTGCTGGAGAACAACCAGTTCTTTGTTGCTGTTCTTGAAGTTGTTCATGGAGCCAACAATCAAAGGGCTCTGGAAGATTGAAAATGAGATTAGCTATTCAGCAGACTCGGAGGAAATTGCGTAGGTGCTTTCTCATGGCAATCCATTTCAAAATTCAAATTTGAGTAAAATGGGCGGATGGGACAGGATGATGCATGTGCATGCATGCGATATCTTGACCCTTTGGTGGTGATGGCATGTGCATGCATGCAATATCTTCATCCTTGACAAGTAATGGCATGCGCATGCATGGATATGTGGTTAGACTGGCTGGAAAGGCTTTTGCTGCGGACCGGCCGGAAGGTGTACCATCAGAGCCCCCGCAGCAGCATTAAACGGAGTATTCTTCTGCATTATGTAGAGGAAACAAATATAGGGACAGTAAAAAATAGTATTTAGGGGTTGAACCTAGATAGTATTCCATAGGTCTTTATAATAATTTGTTTTTCTAGTTCATATTTATTTTCTATTTTCTAAATATTGTTTTCTAAATACAGATGTTGTTTTTACTGTAACCACTAAGGTTTATTTAGGGATTACAAGAGGTAGGTTTTATCCCTAAAAACAAACTTCCACATTCTTAATCATATTATAAAATTTAACAGCTGTGAGTAATTATTAAAGTAAAAATAGAAAACAGGACTAAAACCATTTCTAGTCTTTACTGAACTATAGGTTAACTAAAGATAATAACCATTCAAAGAGAAAACAGAGTAGATTATTCATCTAATATCATGTTATAAATTCAAAACAGTAAAAAAAATCAATATAAATCATCTATATTAAATGAAGTTGTAAATTAAATAACACTGTTAACAAATTAGTAGAGACAAATAAAATAAGAGTAATGACCTATGGCCTTTATAAATATTGGTTGAGGCTAAGCCTGCTCAAAACAAATTATACAAATATAAACGAAATAGTAAACCGAATTGTAACCAATACTTTCATAACCCTATATGTATTTATAGGTCTCATTGGATAAAACTGCCAGCAAAGACCACTTAAAATTGTAAGTAATCAGATAGTGGTCGAAATAGTATCATTACGACAAACTTGAAGCTTTTTACATCTTCTTAGGCCGTATAGGCTCTGTCACAAAAACTTTAAGTCTCGGCTGCTTTAGCCTTAAACTCTTTTAATTTTAATAACCTCTAGGGTTTAAAAGTCACATAAAAACAAAACAATCAATAATTAAAAACCTAACAAGTAAAACCCAGGCCGAGTCGATAACCAGGAACGAAGCTTTCCCATATTTTCAAGCCACCATAGTACCAATGTAGGAGAAGCCATCAGCGTGCCCGGGGCTCACCAGGATCTGGATAATTGGAAGTTGAAGGAACCAGCTTGCTTCCAACATCCAGAGTGGTGAAGAGAACCTGCAAGGAGTAACCATCCAATGTTTACAAACCTTTTAATAAATTAAGCCATTCAAAATTTACTTAATTTGAAAACCTGTGTTAGGTTGTTACTTGTTAGCATTTCTTTTTGAATGAAGTTGTGGAAACCATCCAACTGAGTCTGCTTAATGCCACCTTTCCAGAAGCTAAGAAATCGTTGAGTCACGAACCCAAAGGAAAACATGCATTACTCCAATGAGAACGAAGAGTACTATTTCATAAACTCTATCCACTATTTATTTTCTTAAATAGAAAAGAAGAAAAATAGTTTCTACACCCACAGTAAGCTACAACAATCTTTAAGCTTCGAAAACTACCTTATCACTTCACTGAGACGAGCTCACATACTTTCGATGGAAGGTAGTTACAGAACATAGGTCATTGTAGGGTTATGGCGGCCACTAGCTTGCAACTCAGCTGCACCAGTCTAAGGACTACTTACAATGTGAAAATAAGGGTTAGGGTATTTATCTTTGATTCAACTCGAGCTCTGGAAAAAACATCCCCACGTGTCCTTACAATTATTTCTCATTATGGGTGGCATTTCTATAGTCAGCAATGCAGCTTCGAACTTGCATGAAATTCATTACAAATCAAAACTATAATCATTTAAACAATGCAATTTCTATGATTGCCAATAATATATTATTAGCATGGAGTTTTTCAATGCTTAGTTTACCGACTATAGAATTAAGATAGGAAGTATCTTCTAGGATAAGTCAATATAAGATAAGTTCTTTTGTTAATTATGTGTGTGAGAACATAGTTAAAAAGAGATATGTTTAGTATCAAACTATATTAGGTTAATCAACAAAATTATCTCAAAGTTTTACTAAATAAACTTGTATGATGGTATAGTTATAACTAAAGATGCACTAGGAAATTGAAGAAAAAGATACAAGTAAAAGGAAGAAATAGTCTTGTTTTATATAATGTGAAAATTATATAATGTTAAACCTAGGATAAGGTTGAAATGGATATACATCTTTTGAGTGTGAAGTCTTAAGAGTTTTTAGAATTAACTCTTTTTCAGCAAAATAGGCTAGATTTATAGTTTATGAACATGAAGTATTTCTTTTGTATTTTTTCCAAAAGATTCATATACTTATGTTCAAAACTAGACTCCAAATGTGTGCCTCAACTAATTAAAAGGTCGGAATCCTATAATTTCATCCTAGATAAAATCTAGATCAAAATTGCTATAAATGAAAGTACAAAGTATTCTTGGATTCAATTGTAATCAACCACTAACTTGAATTCTTTGGCATGGTACTTTGATCAAGTTTTTACACCCATGCAAATGTAGTTTGTCATAAAAAAAATTATGAAGATGTGACAATGCAAATAAGATCAACGTTACCTCATATGGAGTCAAGCTGCTTTTGAACATTCTAAATCTAGCATCATAATCATGCTAGAGAAGTATCTTCTTGACTTGAATATAAATATTATTTTTACCGAAACTTACGCTTACCTGTTAAAACCTATAAAGAACCATCATTCCAACTGTGTTAGCTTTAAGCTAAGTAAGCCCCGATCATCCCTAAGAAACTTCCCCTACTTACAAAAGAAATCAATAGTATACCTAGCATCTGTAAAATACAAGTTTCTTTTCTACTTTCTGGAAATTACAACTGCTAAGTTGAAAACAGTACTAACACAGTTTTTAAAGACAAGCCTCTAAATAATACAAATTCTTATAAAAGAATAATTTGTGTTTTTCTTATAAACTATTTTATTATTTGCTAAGTGTTAGGGATACTTTAGCGGTGACATTTGACATTTTATGTGAAATGAAAATTTTTAAATTTTTATGAATTTTTGAGTAATTAAAGGTAATAAATAAAGTTCATTAAACCAATATAGGAATAGTAAAAGATAGCATTTAGGGTTTGAACCTAGATAGTAATCAATGGGTTTTTATAATAATTTACTCCATAGATATTTTACAACAAATACTGCATATGCATGGGTTGAAAAAGCATGATCAAATACTATCAAAATGACATCAAATCATTTGGATGATGAAGGATAAAATTCTAATGAACATTGGTATTCCTGCTTACATTTATTTATAATCTAGAGTTTAAATAGAAAATATGTTTACATCTTGATACTTAGATCATTCAACAACATTTGGTGTCCATCACATTTACCCTTTTTCTAAGGTTTTATAAACACTGTTTTGTCAATAAATAACCCAAAACCACTTTTACTGCTATCTGTTCACTCAAAGTTTCGATGCTAGATTTACATTGAGATTCTTATATGGGCTTATGGACTGCATTTACTAGCATCCCCAATTATGCATTGCATTAACAGAAGTGGGTCAAGATTCTAATCCTAGTTGGAAGAATGCATTTTTAAACTCTTATAGTCACTTACTTTGATTCCTTCTTATTGTATCTTACACCTCAAATTCGGGTGTACCTTTTAGCTATAAACTTATACATTTACACAAGTTTGTTTAGGAAAAAATTGAGATAAGAATATTGGTTTACAATAATATAGGAGATCTTGTTATAGCTTAAGTTCTAGTTAACATTTTACCTTTCAGCTCTTAACAATAAAAGGTTACCTCAAGGAGTCATTAGATCTCCTTCTTAAAGTAATTTATGGTTAAAACTTGTCCTTTACCTATGTTTGATAAACAAGGTTAGCAAAAAACATTACCCTATCATGACTTACAGCAAAACCCTAAAGGAATAATCTTTTCTTTATACTATGGTTGATAGATTTGGCATCAAAATAATCAAAGTACAATACAATATTACAAATCAACATATGATATTATTTCAATGATTAATGTTTGATTTGTAATAATCTTAATGCAGATTATAAATTGCATATAGGACTATAGAGAAGTTACCCACGTCGATGAAAAATCTAGAAGGATAGATGGAGGATCAACCCAATCTTTAAGTTAACTTTGGTTTTTACCTAAAATTCATTTGCAAGAGTGCGAGGGTTACTTGTCTGGTGCAGCCAAGATGTGAGCTCATGGCTGTCGTTACTCTAAGTTGACTTCTTGGTTTTCCATATCCTTTGTGAGCTAGGCCTCGTGAGAGGTGAAGACTAGTTTTTATGTGCTTTACGACTGAAAAATAGTGGACAAAGCTTGTAAAAGAGTGCTCTTCATTCTGGTTGGAGTGTTGCTTGATTTCCTTCGGATTTGTGACTCAGGATTTTAGTTGCAACCAGTGCATTAGACTTGTCTGGGGCATTGTTCCTCCATATCCCATCAAGCTGCTCTAGCAGCTTGTGACCATGATTACTCCAAATGATATATTAGGAAACTGTCGGTAAATATTTTTACTTACACTAATATTAAGTCATAAATACATTTTAAATCTGTATTAAATTTTGGTTTCTCTGCATAGGTTCCTCTCCCAGAAATTGGGGTTTAGCTGCAAGCACACCTCTCCTTTCACGGCACACAACCCTGGTAAGCCTCGGTTGAATTGAGGGTCATCTCCTACATGGGTATTATGGCGGTTGAAAGATGAGAATACTTGCTGCTAAAATGGACTCGGCTTCGGTTTTACTTGTTAGGTTGTGCTACGTGTTGTTTTGTTTTTGTAATGGAAAACCTAAAGGGTATTATGTGCAAGTACTTGAGGGCTATTGTAGCCATGACAAAAGGTTTTAGTGACAGTTCCTTTATGACCTGGACGATGTAAAAATTTTCCTTTCATATTAGTACTCAACTCTAAGCCATGACAATGTTGTTCCATCTCTTCCTGGTTAATTAAGTTTTTAAGTTGATTTTGATGGTGAAGAAAAGACTGTTTACTTAGTCAAGATTTGTAAAACAAATATAGTGTTTTCCACTTGTAAGGAAAATAATGGTTATGGTTTCATTTTACTATTTTGTATAAATAAATTTTGAAGAGGCCTGAGCCTCGACCTATAATTATAAAGGCCATAAGCCATTACTCTTACTTGATTTTGTCTCTATTAAATTATTAACAATGTTATTTAATTTACAATTCATTTGGTATAATGATTTTGTTAAAATATAATCCGTAGGGATTATATATTTTGTAAATAAATAAATAAAACTTATGTAGGAAGCTTAAAAGGTTGGGCAAAAGGTGAAACACAACAGTCACATGTAATATATAAATGTATGCATTAGCCATGAATAATAATGAATCGGGAGTTATACCTATCAGTGGTATCAGAGCTTGGCTATTTTCCATAACTCCTGCCTGGTGCATTTCAGTCCTGGCATTCTGTTTGCCAGTCCATTGCCAGACATCTTGCTCCGTCAGTCTACCAATCGCATGCACTGTATGCGTTACTCCTCCATCTGCCTGCGTTTATTCTCTGCTAAAACGTTTGAATTAGCTTAACTCTAATTCTTAAAGTCGTGAGTCCATATTGTTGGAGTTTGAGCCCGCGGTCCTCTAGACTACTCTACGACCCTCTTTGCATTGTGGTATATTTCCTCTGTTTGTTGTTGAGGAGGATTTGTGAGCACTGGTACTGTCGAGAGCTGAAGCTGCATCTCTCTTTATTAATACTCTTGCTGCGATGGAAATAATGTCGTGTTGTTTTCTAGCGATGATCCTCAGTAATAAGGTTACCTTCTGTAACTCCTCCTTGCATTTTTTCTGAATCTTTTCACTCAGCTTCCAGCGTTCTTTCAGCCTCCATAGATTCCGGATAGTGCGAGTTACCTCCTCCTCTTCGAAATACGATTGTAATTCCACAATGAAACAAGAAAACAATCCTACCCAATCTACCAATCCTTGCCAATCTATCGAGTGTTAAAAAGATGTATTGAAGACTGCGCTGAAGACTGCGTTGTGAAGATATTGAAGTATTATTTCTCGCCCCCTCGGTCAGCTACGTGAAGATTCAATCACCTTTGGAGACTGCATAAACACTAATTTTTTTTGACCTAATTCATGTGCATGGAGTGACTGCGATTTCCTCCCTTGAACTAAAGCTGCTCGTTGGCCCTCTCTGTTCATTTTTGTTTCACCTTGAGATATCTGTTCAGAAGGACTGCTGCGCTTGGCTTTATTGAGAACAAGATCTTCCTTCTTTGGGTCTTCTCCGAACTTATCAAGAAATTGCTCTTTGGTTGTGTTGATCTCGAAGTCACCCATGAGATAGTCTCTATCGTTGAGCATCTGAAAAATGGTTCGTCAGATTCTGAAAAGCTTGTTCGTCTGCTCATCTAGTGCCATCGTGAGCTGCTGGGCCTATCTTTTCAATCCACTTATGAGGTAACGTTAACAGTGTCGGCGTTGTTTCAGTCTTGAAACGTTAAACCCTTTCAGAAATGGTGATAGTGATTCTGCATTCAAGAATCTCCAGGATTGGTATCCAGAAGTTGTGAAGGATGACATATTTACTATTTGCTTCCTTCTACATTGTCAAAAGTACATTGAACTTGTTACGAAAGGAATGTTCGAGAGTGCAGTAACCTATGCTCGCTCCGAGTTATCTAGATTTTTTGGAGTAAAGTATCTTTCATATTTACTTCAGGATTGTGTTGCTATAGCCTGAGCGTGAAGCTGTTGATTGAAGCTACGTGAAGAAATTGTTGAACGTTGAAGACTGTGTTGGTATCTGCTACTGCATGCATTGGAAGATTGCTGAAGACTGCTTTGAAGACTGAGCGTTGAAGACTGCTGAAGGCTGTGTTGAAGGATGCCTACATTGAAGGCTGAAGATGTCTGCGTGAAGGTAAAATTTTTGGTGTGATAGTTGGACTACACAAACCCTAATTTTTGCAAACCCATACATATGAAGAAATCATTCTGATATGTTCCTTTGGAAAATAGAACTATCATGTGACATGAAAAATATTGTTGTAAATGGTTGCAGAGCTTATTATTTTTTATGTTTGTACACCGCCATATAAATTGTATTGCTGCAAAATTGTCTTAGACTGATGTAAAAAAAACTATGACAGATACATAGACTTGCATAGTGAATAGAGCTTGTCGAAGACATTGTTTATACTAGCTAGTGCATATGTAATTCTACAAGGACTGTATTGTAAAAAGTAGCAGAGACTTAGACCTGCTTCTTTCATATAGCTGAGATCATTGACTGGTGCTAAAAATTTGCTTATGAACTTATTAACAACATATTAAGATTGTAAATCACCTTGGCAGAGGTTGTAGACCTGCAAGGTTATTGTTTTTCTATTTCTCTTTGTCATATTAAGTTCATTATTGTAAATTACACTAGCAGTTGCAGAATATGCAATCTATAACATCTGTAGTTGGTGCCACTCTCTCTGGCAAAGAGAGAGGAAGAGGAAGAAGAAATTTCAAAGGCAGAGCGGGCAGAAACAACTCCAGCAAAAGATCAGATTTGTAGTACAAGCATTGCGGAAAGATTGGGCACACATCAGATCAGTGTTGGGCTTCGTGGGACTCCATCAAAGACAAGCATAACCAGAAGAAAGATGACAATAAAAACCAAGATGCTAGTAAATTTTTTGATTGTTGTATTGTTGCACATTGTAATCTTGGAATTAATGAAATGACTTCACTTTCTTCTTACAAATATTGTTGGCTGCATGATACTGGTGCAACATCACACATGACATTTAGAAAAGACTGTTTTGAAGAACTTAATGAAACAATAGATGGCATAGTTTACTTTTCAGATAAGTCAAGTATTAAGCCAAAGGGAATGGGCACCATTCGACTAGATATGCCTGGATTCCCTGATTTCTTGTTAAAGAATGTTCTCTACCTTCCAGAGTTGCAGAGAAGCCTGCTATCCTTGGTGGAGATTCGACAGTAAGGCCATTCCATCCACATGTTTGATGGAATCGTAGAAATAAGAAAGTCCTCTGACAACCGAGTCATCATGACTGGATACGAAGATGGGAAGCTGCTGAAGATCAAGGGTTCATCTGCAAGAGTTCAGAACTATGCCTACCTCTCTTAGCATGGAGAAGGTAATTTATCATCTAGTTTGTTGTGGCATGCAAGATTTGGTCATCTAAATTATAACAGTCTTCGTTTGTTGAGAAAGAATGGTGTATTTAGTTTGCCCACCATTCCCAAAGAGAAGAAAAAATGTGATGCATGTATATTAGGGAAACATAGTAAGCTGCCATTCCATGAATCTAATTTCAGAGCAAGTAGGAAATTAGAATTAGTACATTCTAATTTATGTGGCCCAATGCCAACACCTTCTGCAAATGGGAATAACTATTTGATGACATTTGTTGATGACTACTCAAGAATGTGCTGGATTTACTGTTTAAAGACAAAATGAGAAGCATTTCAAACATTCAAAGACTTTCATGCATTGATAGAAAAACAAGCACAATAAAAAATTGGTACCCTTCGTACTGATAATGGGAAATAATACACTTCAAATGCTTTTGAAGATTATCTTCGCCAACATGGAATTGCACATCAGACTACCATTCCCTACAATCCTCAACAAAACGGTGTAGCAGAAAGAATGAATAGAACCATAATGAATATGGTTTGCTCAATGATGTTTTTCAAGAATGTAAAACTAATGTTTTGGGGTGATGCAGTAAAATGTGCATCCTATTTGAGAAACAGAAGTCCCTCAAATGCTCTTAATAATAAGACTCCACATGAAATGTGGTTTGGCCATCTCCCTTAAGTCAGGCCTCTCAAAGTTTTTGGTTCCACCTATTATGCCTTGATTCCAAAGGAGCAAAGAAACAAGCTTGGTGCTCGAAGCAGAAAATGTATTTTCCTGGGGTACAAAGAATACTCCAAGGCATACCGTTTGTATGATGAGGTAAACAAGAAATTTGTTATTTCTAGAGATGTCATTTTTCTTGAGACTAATAAAAATGAGCAAGCTATTGAGAGACAGCTTGATCATTTGGAAATTTATCCTCATCCAAAGACATATTCCGAAAATGAATATGAAATTCCAAACCTTGAAGGGGGGATTCCTATTTTGGATCAACCTTTGGAATTCCCATATGAAGCACCAACTCCCTCACATGAAGAAGTTCCTGCTACTTCACCTGATCAATAGGTTCAACTGGATGATGTGATTGAGAGAATTGAAAGACTCTCAATCAATGATGAAGCACCACTAGCTGATCAACCAGGACCATCACGAAAGATTCCTAAATGGGCCACAAAGACACTTGAAAGTGTCCATCCAGATGAAGTTGGAAAGACGGGAACAAGAAGTTCGAAAAGACATGAAGATGGAGGAGGAGAAGATAATTCAGGTGATGACATGGATGTATCATTTGATTGTGAATTTAATTTATCTACTAACTTTGAACCAACTTCCTTTGAAGAAGCTTCTACTCATGTTGAGTGGAAAGAAGCTATGCAAAATGAGTATGATGCACTCATGAAAAATGGAACTTGGAAGATGGTTGACCCTCCAGTTGGAACCAAACCAATTGGCTGCAAGTGGGTGTACAAGAACAAATACAGATCAGATGGCTCACTTGACAATCACAAAGCGAGGCTTGTAGCAAAAGGCTATGCACAGAAGGAAGGAATTGACTATGAAGAAATGTTCTCTCCTACAGCAAAATGGGCTACCATCCGTACCTTACTCTCTTTAGCTGCTCAGAAAGGGTGGAAAGTTCATCAAATGGATGTGAAGACTGCTTTCTTAAATGGAGACTTGAAAGAGAATGTCTTTATGTCTTAGCCAGAAGGATTTGTTGTGAAAAGAAAAGAACAAAAGGTATGCAAGCTTGTCAAATCCTTGTATGGCCTAAAACAAGCACCTTGCGCATGGTATGAAAAGTTAACCGAGCATCTTTTGAAGTTAAATTTCGAACATTTTGATCTTGATGATGCAACACTATTTATAAAGAAAGTTGGAAGATCTGTTGTGTATCTTGTGGTGTATGTAGATGATCTTTTGATGACAGGGAACAATGAGAGCTATATATCATCCATAAAGAAATATTTGAAAAAGATCTTTGAAATGACAGATATGGGACATCTCCACTATTACTTAGGAATTGAAGTCACGCAACATCCTAAGTACATATTCCTATCTTAGAAAAAATATGTTGGAGAACTACTAAACAAATTTTGCATGACAGAATGCAACCCTATATCTACTCCAATGCAACAGAAAATGAAGCTCACATCAAGCGAAGGAAAATAATTTGAGGATGCGACCAAGTATCGACAACTTGTAGGAAGTCTTATCTACCTTACAACAACTAGACCAGATATTTCTTATGTTTTTGGCATACTTTCAAGGTTCATGCATAAAGCTTGTGAAGGACCCTAGTCAGCTGCAAAAAGAGTTCTAAGATACTTGAATGGGACTCAAGACGTTGGACTCAAGTACTCTAAAGTGGATGACTTCAAACTTATTGGGTACTTAGACTCATATTTTGATGGCGATAAGGAGACAGGAGTATCAACTTCTGGATACACTATGAGTCTTGGATCAGCAGCTGTCTCATGGAGATCACGCAAATAGTCAGTTCCAGTAGATTCAACAACAGAAGAAGAATATGTGACTGTAGCTGAAGCAACGAAAGAAATAGTATGGCTCAGGAAGATACTTGAATATTTGCAAGAAAAACAAGAAAATTCCACTCCATTATTGGTCGACAATACTTCTGCAATCAAGCTGGCTAAGAATCCTAGATTCCATGATCAAACCAAACACATCAACACAAAGTATCATTTGATTCAACATCATGTAGAGGCCAAGACAGTCCATCTTCGACATTGTTCCACAAATGATCAAATTGCAGACATCTTCACCAAAGCACTTGGACGAGAAAAGTTTGAAAGATTCAGAAACATGCTCGGACTTACAAACACCCCTTCGGATTAAGAGGGGGATTGTTAGAATATAATCTGTAGGGATTATATATTTTGTAAATAAATAAATAAAACTGATGTAGGAAGCTGAAAAGGATGGGCGAAAGGCGAAACACAACCGTCACATGTAATATATAAATGTATGCATTATCCATCAATAATAATGAATCGGGAGTTATACCTATCGGATTTATAGTGATTTATACTATTTGAATTTTATAACATGTTATTAGGTGAATCATTTACTCGGTTTTTCTGTCATAATGATTATTATTTGTAGATAACCTACAGTTCTAAAATGAGATGGATTTTTACAAAAATGGTTTTAGTTCTGTTTCCTATTTTTAATTTCAGTAATAAATATTTATAGCTGTTAAATTTTATGTTATGATTAAGAATGAAAAATTCTATTTAAGGGATAAAACCTACCTCTTGTAAACCCTAATTAAATCTCGAGGGTTACATTAAAAACAACATCTGTTTTTTTCAATATAGAATATAAACATGAACTAGGAGTAAATTATTATAAAGACCCATTGAGTACTATCTAGGTTCAAACCCTAAATGTTATATTTTACGATTCCTATATTGGTTTAGTTAACTTTATTTATTATGTTTATAATGGTGTTAGTACTAATAATAGTTCTATGAATAGTATGACTACTAATAATTAATATATAATCTATTCTTTTCCTGTGAATTAAATAGTATAGTTACTTTTGCTAGATAGAGTATGTATAGCAAAAATTTATGTAAATAAATCATATGAATCTATAAAAGAAATCATTTGGAATTTTCATTCAGAGTTGGTAAACAAATCAGCACATCTACTTAATCAATCAGCTGTACTAGAGTACCGCCTATACAAGGCGTGGAAAAATACAGTATGGTAATCTATTTTTATTTACTTTTCATTTAGCATAAATACTACTATTTATAATCTACATATCCCTAACAAAACAATAACATGCATATCTTTGAAAAACAAGTAAACATTTGCCGAAAACAGTAAATAAATTATAAATAACCTGAAAAAATAAAAACCTTTCAAATGATGAGGTGAAAACAGCTTAAGGAGGCTATTCCTTCCAACCAACTCTTGGAGAAATATTAGTCTACACTTCCTCATGACCCCCCAGCCTGTTTCTTAGTTCTTCTGGTAGAGCACTGGGTGACGGATGTATCCTTAAGACCTTCTGTCACCTGACTGGTCAAATTACAACAATAATTCAATTATGCTTACAGCAGTAAGAACCTCAGGCTAAAAGCTGCATAATTTTAGTTCTCAGTAGTTAACCCCTCAAACTCACTTCAATAAGTCCCCTCCATCGAATTTCTCATGTGCACTTCATTCACATTGAATGAATCACCATTCCAGAATGAGCAGCCTCAGATGTCTTCAATGGGAAGTTTTATAATAATGCCTAGGTCTTCTGGGTCAGTTTTTACTTAATGAGTCACCTGCTCTAATTTCACTTTCTTGGGGAATCATGACCACAAATATAGGAAAGTTGCCACCTGCAATAGCTAGAAGTAGTTTAAGGATGCTTCCACTTGTCAGTATACTCTCCACCTAGTCTCCTCCACCAAGTGACTAGTTAACACTCTTTTAACAGCTTTCCTAAGCTGTTGTCTCATCATTTATTTATTTAATAATAAAATATTCTGAAATACATTAATTATCCTTGACCTCACTTGGTCACCAATTACAACTTAGCATAAAATATAACATAATGTTTCTCAATAACATTAAATTGTTTTGAAAATTTGGGAATGTGACATACAAACCCCCTTAATTTATAACATTGTCCTCGATGTTATTTATTCCTCGTCCTCAGAGTTCCCCTGAAATATAATTGGATATGCATCCTGCATATGACTTTCCAATTCCAAGGTGGATTCTTCTAAACTAAGGTGCTTCCATTGCATCTTCACCTGACCAATGGTGTGATTCCGAAGCGAGATCTCTCTCCTTTCGAGGATACAATCCAGTTCCACCAGAAAATATCCTTTGGGTTCCACCTGCACATCATTCCAATTAATAACATGAGTAGCATCATTTACATATTTTTTAAATATAGAAATATGGAAAACATTGTGAACTCTTAGATTTTGTGGTAGAGCTAACTAATATGCTACCTATCCTATCCTGGATAGTATTTCAAAAGGACCACAATATTGAGGTGCTAACTTAGCACAACTACCCAACCTAAGAGAACTATTTTTAGGTCTCACCTTAATAAAAACATGTTCACCTAGCTGGAACTCCTTTGGAGTTCATTTAAGGTCTGCTTGGATTTTTTGTCGATCTTGCACAATTTTCAAATTACCCTGTACCTGTTTTACAATTAGCTCCATCTCTTTTAATAATCTAGGTCATAATACTAACCTATCGACTGGATTACTCCAAGATATGGGAGTATTTCATTTCCTTCCATACAAAATTTCCAAAGGACTATACCTAGTTGAAGCTTGATAATGATTATTGTAAGCAAATTCTACCAGGTGTAAATAATCTTTCCATTTACCTGGCTGCTTCTTTACATACATTCTGAGTAGATCCTTCAATACCTGATTCACTCTTTCATTTTGTCCATCATTTTTAGGATGGAAAGAGGTACTAAAGTTTAACGTAGTATTTAACCCTTTAAACAAATATTTCCAAAAATTACCCGTAAACTTAGGGTCTTGGTCTGAAATTATCACCTTCGTTATTCCATGCAACTGAAAATTTTGTTTTAAGAAAATATCAGCAATATTTGTAGCTTTATAATTAGTTTTTATAGGTATAAAATGGGCTGTTTTACTCAATTTATCAACAACTACCATTATTGAGTCATTTAAGTTCAAATTTCTAGGTAGTCCCATGATAAAATCAAGGCTAATTATCCCCCATTTTCAGCTAAGAATAGGCAATGGCTGAAGTAGCCCAGCTAGATGCTGGTGTTTAGTTTTTACTTGCTGACATTCAAAGCACCTAGCAATATATTCTGCCAATTCATTTTTCTTGTTTGTTTAGAAATAGTCATTTCTTAGCATGGTTATGGTTTTCTAATAACCCGGATGCCTTGAATAAGGCGTTTTATGAACTTTATTTAAAATTAACAGTTTAATCTTAGGTACATTAGGTACATAAAATCTATCTTTATACAATAATAATCCTTTTTCATTCAAACTATACCACATACTTAAACTTTCTATTAAATTTTCTTTTACTTTTGCTTGTAATTTTCGATGATTTTCACCTTGTTCTATTACAGCTTCTAGTTGTTCTTCTAAGTCCTTGTTATAAGTGTTGATGGCTACTGTAAAATTTAGCTTTGAATTTCTACTTAATGCATCAACAACCTTATTCTCCTTTCCTTTAATATGTTAAATTTCAAAATCATATTCACTAAGAAAAGCTAGCCACCTAGCTTGCCTAGCATTTAAGTTAGGTTGATCCAACATATATTTTAATCCTTTATTATCTGTCATAATATAAATTTCCTTTTTATTAAATGATCACGCCTCATTTTTAAGGCATGTATGAAAGCAGCTAATTCTAAGTCATAGGTTGCATAATTTTTCTCACGAACCTTCAGCTTCCTAGACTCATAAGCAATAACGTGTCCTTCCTGAGTTAATACTCCACCTAAACTGTCATTTCATGCATTTGTACACACTATAAAATATTTATTAGGGTTAGCAATTCTTAGAATTGGTGCAATGGTTAGCAATGTTTTTAAGTTTTTAAAACTATCTTCACACTTCTAATTCCAATCGAATTTCTTCCCCTTTTTCTGGAAAGAGGTTATAGGATTTGATATTCTTGAAAACCCTTCGACGAATCTCCGATAATAACCAATAATCCCCATGAATGATCGGTCGTCGATTACGTCTTTTGGGACTGGCCAATCTTCAATTGTCTTTATCTCTTGGGGTCAACATAAATTCCTTCTTTAGTCACCACATGACCCAAATACTTGATTTTATCTTTAAAGAAGTCACATTTACTAAATTTTGCAAAAAGTTGATGTTCTCGTAACTCTTGTAAGACAATTTTTAAGTATTCTTTATGTTCCTCTTCAGTCTTTGAGTAAATTAAGATGTCATGAATAAATATGACCACAAATTTATCCAGATATTTGTGCATTACATTATTCATCAGACACATAAAAACAGTTGGGGCATTAGTAATCCCGAATGGCATAACGACAAACTCGTAATGTCCATATCGAGTCCTAAAAGCTGTTTTAAATATGTCTTCATCCTTGATTAGGACCTGGTGGTATCTAGATCATAAATCAATCTTTGAAAACACCGTTGCTCCACGTAGCTGATCAAACAAATCATCTATGCTAACATAATCTGAGTGATAATAGCGACGCTGAATCTCGTTCTGTGGTTGAACAGTGTAGTTTTCTGCAAAAACGACCACTGATAATATAGTTCCAATAGGAAATGTATCCCTGCACATTCTAAACTACTCATATTTCCAATGAGAGACATGTACATGCTTTACATACTGTTGTGTCATTTCAAATAATTCCTCCATGAGGTTGCATACCAGTACCTGGTAGGTCAACAATAAAGATGTACATATCAATAGGTTGTTCCATATACGAAGTAGCAATAAATGAGTGAAAAAATACTATTCAGGAACTCGTTGCTAACTTCAGAGGTGACCAACTATATTGTTTTCCTTTCATTCCCTCCACCGATATCATATGTGACATATTCAAATGATTGGAAGTTCACTTCATGTCTCCCAAGTTCATGCTCATCAGTGACATGTATGCATTTGTCAAAAAATGCCATTCCACCACACCTTCGGCATGTCCCATCTATGCAAGGCCTTTGATAAAATGTGCATCCTTCTGTCCTTCTACACAAGATGCTATGGATAAATTCTCTAGATGATGTTAGTGGCAATGTAGTTCAACATTCTTGCATAAGAGTGTTATGCAAAACACACAATATATGTATATATGTGTCATAATAATAAGCGTACTCAATGTGATATCGACAACAACATGTGTTACAAGTTGTGTTTATTTTAACATACTATGGTTTGCATTTCTCGAAGGATCTTTGGCCCAAGTTAGGTTCATTATGTTCATGCATAAATCTCTCATATAATTCTTTTTGTGTCATGTCAAGAAAATGTTTAATGTGGGGCTCATGATCCCCTGAACCCATTCTCAATTTTCGTACAACTTTTTGGTTGGATGAAGGTCTACTATTATCACACGAAAACTCTTGCACCAATCCCTTTACCGCATCAATGAGATTCATATCGAAGTGTGGGAACCTTCCAACGAAGGACCAGACATCTGTTTCACCAGAGTCAAGTTGTTCTCTTCTAGAATAATACCTACGGAGTGCTTTGATATCCAATCCTACAAGTTTGAATGTAGGATTAAGAAGGTGAAGGGCCCTGGTGCTTTTGTTCACGATTGATTGTGACAACACATGACGAGTTGCATTGCGATCCTTTGAACAAGATTTATTTCCAATATTATTAAATGCATCTACCAAACTTCTAACAACATAAGAACTTGGTTCAGAACTATTTATCATCTTTATCCTTAAGTTTTTCCTAACAACAATCATTGACCTAGATTTTAACAATGATATAAATAATCTACATTTATCTCCATCACATTTAGAATCAAAATAGTTGACAAGTATATGTTGAGCTTGATATGTAATACTGCTTTTAGACAGTGTACCTTCAAGCAAACCAATGAGACTTTCAACGATTTGTATACGTTTTGGAGTTCTTCGGTGTGAAGTTGCTAATGGAGGTAGGGAGGTTGCAATTGCACCTTGTACCATATCACCCGACCGGTCTGGCATTTGGACATGAGCTTGATGTCCTTCTGTGTCTTCCTGATGATCGAACGGTGGCAATTGGAAATCCTCTTGGGTGGTCTAAACAACATTGTCTTCTTTGAGCATACCTTCAGTATTCAATGTCTCTCTAAATTTGCCACTTGTATACCCACATTCAATTAAATCTGCAAAGGTTTTAGGTGGCCTTACTCCTTGATAAGTGCCATGTAGTGCTCATTCTTCTACTGATATTGTGATCGAAGGCCCCTCAAGCGAATGTGTTTGTCTTTCTTGATGTGGATTGGTAGGAAGAACTGTGGCATCCTCAACAACCAGAATTGGTTGAGTGTCCATAGAGCGTCTTCGATTGGTCATGGCATTTCTTTTCTTCTCTCTAATTTCTTCAAGGATTTCATTAGGTATCCACTTCCTTGTTGATTTTCTTGCTTGATTGCATGATTTTCCGATGACCGCAATGATCAATGATATATATGGTTTCCTTTGCGAGCTCCTCAATGGAAAAATACCCAAGCTTGGTTTCTTTCTTGCTGAATTTTCTCTAGATACTCAAGATAGGGGGAAGATTGGGAAGAATGTTGCCTTTGCTAGCTCCTTAATTCCAAGAAAAACAATGGTAGAGATGCTCTATGGTGCTCCTCAATGGGAAATTCCCCAAGCTTGGTTTCTTTCTTGAGCAATTGTGTCTAGATACTCTTGAGCTAGGGGGAAGATTGGGAAGAATACATTGCCTTTGCTAGCTCCTCAATTGCAAGAAAAACAATGGTAGAGATGTTGTATGGTACTCCTCAATGGGAAATTCTCCAAGCTTGGTTTATTTCTTGCTCAATTATGTCTACATACGCCACCATAGTGACCAAGTTAATGTTGCCTTTACTAGCTCCTCAATTGCAATAAAAACAATGGTGGAGATGCTCTACGTGGCTCCTTGCTCAATTAATGGATTCTTTCTTGCTCAATTCATTCTTTATTTCTTGCTCCTCAATGTATACCATGCTCCAAGCAATACTTAGAAACTTGTGGTGGAGATGCTTGATTCACAAAACAATTTTGTGTGAAAATATGGTGAAGAAGATAATGTTCACACACTGTCTATAACCTGAATTTGTGCACAAACTGTCAAACCTATGAAAATGTGTTTAGAGTGTTTCTCGGACAATGACTGCTACTATTTATACTGAGAATAAACGTACACACATTTTTGTTAACTAAAACAGGGGCACGTTTTGCATACATAAAACGCGTGTGTGTTTTACTCTAATAGAATTTTGGAGCACTTAAGAAGGTAGTTGCACGGCTAAGGGATCATTCAAGGTTTAGGGGGAATTAACAACCACTCCCTTAGTCTTTGCGCCTTAACATCCCCCATTTCTTCAACCTAACTCTATTGTTTTACAACTCTAGGGATGTGTAATAAGTGGATACATGGGGATAGGTTAAAGGGTGACATATGAATGTGTGTGTGTGTCAGAGAGATAGGTTAAGGGGTGCTAGTGGTAAGGTCTAACATAGGGATTTGTGTGTGTGTGTTCCATAGAGATAGGGCAGGGGGTGCTAGTGGTAAGGTCTGGCATAGGGATTTGTGTGTGTGTCAGAGAGATAGGATAGGGGGTGCTAGTGGTAAGGGGAGACATAGGGATGTGTTTGTGTGTGTTATAGAGATAGGTTAGGGGGTGCTAGTGGTAAGGGGAGACATAGGGATGTGTGTGTGTGTGCCATGTTAGAGGGGAGACATAGGTGTAGGGAGACATGAGGATGAGGATAATGACGATGGTGATGATGATGATGATGATGACGACGATGATGACGACGATGATGATGATGAACATGAGGATGTTGATGATGAGGAGGAGGAGGAGGATGAGGATGATGACGATGGTGATGATCATGGTGATGATCATGATGATTACTATTACGATGATGGTGATCATGACGATGATGTTGATGATGACAACAATAATCGATGATGATGATGGTGATGATGATGACCATGTCGATGATGATGGTGATGACAATGAAGACGATGACATTGATGGTGCTGACGATGATGATGATGATGAGAATGAGGATAATGATGATGATGATGATGATGATGATGTTGATGATGTTGATATTGATGATAATGATGATGATGATGTTGATGATGATGATGAAGATGATGATGATGATGATGATGATGATGGTGATGATGAAGATGAAGATGAAGATGAAGATGTTTATGATGATGATGATGATGATGATGATGATGTTGATGATGTTGATGTTGATGATGGTGATGATGTTGATGTTGATGATGATGATGATGATGATGATGATGATGAAGATGAAGATGCTTATGATGATGATGATGATGAGGATGAGGATGAGGATGATGACGATGGTAATGATGATAGCGATGATGATGATGATGATGATGATGATGATGATGGCGGCGATGATGTTGATGATGTTGATGATGATCATGATGATGAAGATGATGATGATGATCATGGTGATGTTGATGATGATGACCGATGATCAATGATCCTGGTGATGATGATCGTGATGATGATGATGATGATGATGAAGACAAGGATGAAGATGAAGATGAAGATTATGATGATGTCGATGACGATGACGACGATGATGATGTTGTTGATGATGATGACGATGATGATGGTGACGATGATGATGATGAAGATTATGATTATGAATATGGCGATGAGGATGATGAGGGTGATGCTGATGATGAAAATGATGAAGATGATGAAGATGCTGACAACAATGATGATGATGATGACAACGATGATCGATGATCATGGTGGTGATGATGATGATGATGATGATGAATGAGGATAATGACGATGGTGATGATGATGGTGATGATGATGAATGAGGATAATGACGATGGTGATGATGATGGTGATGATGATGACGATGATGATGGTGATGATGTTGATGTTGATGAGGATGAGGATGACGATGATGATGTTGATGATGTTGATGTTGATGATGATGATGATGATGATGATGATGATGATGATGGTGACGATGATGGCGATGATGATGATGATGATAATGATGATGATGTTGATGATGTTGATGATGAATATGATCATGATGATCATGAGATGTTGATGATGATGATCGATGATCAATGATGATGGTGATGATGGTGATGATGAAGTCGGGTATGGTGATGATGATGAAGATGTTGATGAAAATGAAGATGAAGATGATGATGATGATGATGATGATGATGATGATGTTGATGATGATGAGGATGGTGATGATGATGATGACGATGAAGATTATGATTATGAATATGGTGATGAGGATGACGATGATGATAACAATGATGATGATGAAGATGATGAAGGTGATGATGATGTTATCATTGATGATGATGATGATGAAAATGATGATTGATGATCATGGTGATGATGATGATCATGAATGAAGATAATGACGATGTTGATGATGATGGTGATGATGGTGACGATGATGATGACGATGTTCTTGTTGTTGATGATGATGAAGTCAGGGATGGTGACAATGATGATGATGAAGATGATGATGAAGATGAAGATGAAGATAAAGATGATGATGATGTCGACGATGATGATGATGAGATGATGATGATGATGGTGATGATGATGACAATGAAGATTATGATTATGAGTGTGGTGATGAGGATGATGGTGATGATGATGATGATGATGATGATGATGAAAATGATGATGGATATGATGGAGATGATGATGATGATGACAACGATGATCAATGATCATGGTGATGATGATGAATGAGGATAATGATGATGGTGATGATGGTGACGATGTTGATGATGATGATGTTGATGATAATGATGATGAAGATGATGATGATGAAGATTATGATGATGTCGACAACGATGATGATGACGATGATGATTACGATGATGATGTTGATGATGATGATGATGATGATGATGAAAATTCTGATTATGAATATGGCGATGAGGATGATGATGATGACGACGACGATGATGATGATGACGATGATGAAGATGATGAAGATGTTATCATTGATGATGATGACAATGATGATCAATGATCATGGTGATGATGATGATGATGATGATGAATAAGGATAATGATGACGGTGATGATGATGGTGATGATGATGATGATGATGACGTTGATGATGATGATGATGATGATGATGATGGGATGTGTGTGTGTGTGTGAGAGAGAGAGAGAGGAGGGATGTGTGTGTGTGTGTGTGTGTGTGAGAGAGAGAGAGAGGGTTGGGGAATATATAGGGGGTGTGGGTTAGTTGTAGTTGGATGAGTTGGGGAGTGAGAGAGAGTGGAGGAGAGGGGTATCAATGGTAGGGGACACAAATGGATGTGTGTGTGGTTGTGTGTGTGTGTGCGTGTGTGAGAGAGAGGGGGGGTTGGGGAATATATATACGGGGGGGGTTTAGGTGTAGTTGGATGAGTTGGGGAGTGAGAGACAGTGGAGGAGAGGGGATGTTAGTGGTAGGGGGAGACATACAGGGGAGAGAGTGAGAGAAAAGGAGAGAGAGTGGTTGGTTGTCATGGGATTGAAGGGAATGGGTGGGGTTAGAGTTAGGGGAATAAGAGGGGGAATGTTAGTCATAGGGTGTGACATGTGGATGTTTGATGTGGTTGTCTGTGTGTGTGTGAGAGAGAGAGGGTTGGGGAATAGATAGGGGGATGGGGGCTAAGTGTAGTTCGATGAGTTGGGGAGGAAGAAAGAGTGGAGAGAGAGGTTTTAGGTGTCAGGAGTGAGAGAGAGTTGCTAGGGGATGGGTGTGTGTGTTTGTGAGAGGAAGAGAGAGATAGAGGGGGGAAGGGAGGTTTATGGGTTTCGTTAGGTGGGGGGTGCTAAGTGATTAGAGATAGAACAATAAGGGGTGTTTAAGAGTTAGAGGTAGAGAGAAAGGGTTATGGGTTTAGGGGTGGGGGGAAGGGGACATACAGGAGTTAGTGGTAAAGGGGGACATATAGGAGTTAGTGGTAAAGGGGAAC
>LPNX010219869.1:340687-394579 GCA_001517045.1 Pseudotsuga menziesii
CTCCTGTTTTGCTTCAGGAAAACGCACTCCCATTTTTCTTCAATAAAATGTGCTCCTATTTCGCTTGAATAAAACACACTTCCATTTTGCTTCAATAAAACACGCTCCCATTTTTTTTAAATTCAAAAATGTATTCCCTCCAAATGATAAGGCCGAGCCTCCACCCATGCTTTCATGGAATTCTTATGCCTATGTGTCTTCTTCATACTTTGCTTCGGATTCAACATGCCTATGCCTTGGAGTATGATAAACCATGGCTAATTCAACATTATATGCTCGTGTTTAGCCGTTCATCTAATTATGTTGCACACCTCCATTTTTTATGAGATTTTAGAAACAGATATGGTTTTTTTTGTAGATTCCAAATATGTAAATTTTAACAACACATATATTTTCTATTTTTTTCTTATTTATCTTCTGTCATCATCAGTGTTTCATCCATATCTCTTTCGTTTCTCAACTATTTTAAAAAATATTGTATGATGCACGAAAGAACATCGACCTCTACATGATATAAAAAAAACCATTTCTAAATAATTTCATTAAGACATTCAAACACTACACCCATAATTGGCATACCATTTTTGAGGTTTGATCTCTTAAATAATTAAAAAAAATAAAAATATTATTTTTATTATTGGAAAAATAGTCATGCACTAGTACTATATGTTTTCTATATGTTTACCAGTTTTTGTATGTTTATTCCATCATTTAGTCACTCAGACGCTACACTCGCAAAAACATATACCTTATAATTTGTCCCAAAAATAAAAATTGCTCGTTAAAAAATATCTAACTTTATATAGTCAACAACATTTTCAATAGAAAAAAATTATATATTTGGAAAGTTCATTCAATTTCCTACATTTCTTGCTTTTTACTCATCGGAAGATTCATTGTGTAAGTGTCTCAAAATATCCATGCAAGTTGATGGATGTCTGTTTTTTCAGTTTTTGATTGCATCTAACGCGCCAAAAGAGACCCTCAACTTTGTGCACTCACTCATTCACTTTAGCTTTTCTGGTTATAAGAGATCTGCTACAATGGAAATTGGGGACATGCAAAACAGTGTTAATTGGAGCAAAAGGCATTATGGGGTTATGATCCTCATCATTGGAATTCAATGAGAGTTGGATTAAGGAATGGAATTTGTAGTTAGCATAAATGTGAAGGGGATTTATTTTACTTACAATTGAACTAGATAAATTGATTTGGATAGGAAACAATGCGGGATGGAGGTATTCCATTAGGATGGCTTACAAACTCTTCTAGGATGGCATGGAAAATCAGAGACAATGGTGGTGGGTGGATTTGTGGAAATATTTGTGTCCCAAAAAATGTAAAATATTGATGTGGCTGATACTGAAGGATAAATTAATAAACTCAGAAAATTTATTGAAGAGGAATTTTAATGGTCTGAGAATTTGTAACCTATGGATGAGTGATGAAGGAACAATTGATCACTTATTCATTCACTTCCCATTCTCAAAACAAATATGGAAAGGTTTAAGTGAATGAAGTCCTTCATATGGATAATCCATGGGGTGCAGATTCTATCGAAGGGTGTATAACATAATGGTTCACAAAAATTGGTTTGAGTAATATCAAATGTGTTCCTTTCATAGGACAGTGGATCATATCGAAAGCATGCAATGGCAAGATTTAAGAGGATAAAAAAATTCCATCTTTTCAATGACTTCATAGGTTATGGCTTTGCACAACTTTTGTAAAGAAAATTATTCAAATGCAAACGTGAGAATAATGAAAGATAAAATATTTGATGAGAAGGGATGTTGGGGGTTCTTTGATTTTTCATGCGAGAACAACAACTATCAATTGGGAGGCATCCTTATATTTACTGACTCTAATAGTATTGAGTTCAAAGAAACCTTGGAAGGGGATCAAATAATAAAATGTAGAGAGTTTGGATTTGGGAACAATATTAAAATTAGCTTTTGATGAAGGGGTGAAGGAAGTACAAGATTTTGTTTATTCGATAATGTTGGTTGGTTTTATGAACATGAAAATTAATATTTTAAATTTCAATTTGTAGAGTATAAGGCCTAAACTCTTACAATTGGCATGACAATTCAACTCTTTTCACATTTGTCATTTATTTAGAGAGCAAAATGAATGAGCAAATGCTCTTTCCAAGGAGGACCTTCTTCTACCTATAGGGACTATTATTTTCACAAGGAACATGAATGGAGTGAAAGAAGTTAAAAAATGTAAAGCTACACTTTATTTGAAGAATATTATGCATCAATAGTGAAAATTAGTCATGTTATCTTTTATGCTGTAAATATCAAACTTTTTAAAAAATTAAAAAGTTTTACAATTTTCCAGGAGCATGTTCATGAATTTAAACGTAATGAGGTCACTTATTCTTTGGAAACATTGGAAAAATATCTTTCAATATGGAGTACTAAGTGCATATGCACTTGATAAATGTGTCCCACTCTAATCTATTTTTACTGAGTTAAGAATTAATCCGTTCCATATTGAAATGTAGAAACCATCTCTCCAAAAATACCTTACTTAAATGTACTTGGTGAAATATAAATTGTAAGAAATAAAGGTTATAAACTTGTGGCAACTTGAAAAAAGAATAAAAGTGTTATTTTTAAGTAAAATGGCAAGGGATTCATTCATTTTTTACTATGTATACTTGATATTTGTTTAAATTTTTTTTTTTACATTGTAATTATAAAATATTCTTTCTACTTATCTCAAAGCAATTTATATATCAAAATTTTGCAAGTATACCAACTTGTTTATATACATTTATATATGAATCTCATTGATAGAATATTATAAAGCAATGACTACTACATATCATTCACCATCCAAATGGTCTATGTCATAAAAGAAAATAATAATACATAATTTGATGGCATATTATAAAATAATAGCTACTATATATCATTCACCATGTAAATGGTCTATGCCATAATAGAAAAGAATAATACATAATTTGATATTAATAGAAAAGAATAATACATAATTTGATATTGATAATAAATATTAGAGTTTGCACATGTCAAATTATTAAATTTCAAGAAATAAAATATATATATTAAACAACAGATGTCTTTAAAATAAGACATTTATATTTTTAATAAAAAATTAAGACTATATGACTCTAATCTATTATTAAGATTATAAAATTAATAATGATATAATATTTTCGACATAGAATTGTAAATAACATATGTCCAATAAACATCTCCAACTATTAAAAAACTTATCATTGACTCAATAAAATATTTTAATCATTGTTTCTAATTACATTTAAAGATTATATATATATTCAGTTGTATATAAATTTTAAATAACAAAAAATACTATAATTTTTTATCAATTTGAAAAATAAATAAAAAACATATTGTTTAAAATTTTTAATTTCTTTATTTCAAAACTACTTTGTTCATTCTGATTGTGGAAGACTCTTTCAACTCATCCCAAAGCATTTGAATGGAATAATCACTATAAACATGGTTAATTATCTACATAATGACTCAAGAATGTTGTAACAAAAATATAGAGAGAGGGGTTAGTGAATCATTGATAACCTTATTATAAAACAAGAAATTCGATAATATTTTCTATAAAAGAAATGAATATTAGATAATATGATTTTAGAATATTGTTTTACTTATAAAAAATATTTTTTAAATTATGATGTGTATTGTTTTAGTAAAGATTTAATAGATTATAATTCTTTATAAAAACTTAATAAATTTAGAATTCATTATTAATATTTAATAAATTATTAATTATTATTATTGAAAATAATGTATTTATGATGTTACAATCATTTTATATTGATGTAACATTTTGTATATATATAAATAAATAATTGATACAATAAAATATTTTAATTATATTTTTCAATTACATAAAAAAGATAAATATTTTAATTATATACATTGAGATATGAATGGTAAAAAACAAAAACTATGATGTAAACTATGACATTTTGTTAATTTAAAAAAATTATATAAAAAAAAATTAGGCATAAGTAAAATTATAGTGTAACCTTAATTTCCAAAAAAAACATAATGTAATCTTAATTTTCCCACAAAATTAAAACAAAAGAAAATTCAAAACATATAAATTACACAAAAGTAATAATAAATAAATAAAACACTACCTATAATAATATATTAAAAAATATAGTACTTAGTAATCTTCATTAATAACCCTAGTATAAAGCAACCAATATTACATACTACATATCAACATATAAAAGAAAATACTCTATTTAGTAAACTTCGCTATTAACCCTAGTATAAAACAACCAGTCTTACGTACCACACAATATTATTATTGTTATTTATTCATAACAAGATATAAAAAAAAATATTATTGATAAGCAGTGAACTTCATTGATAACCCTAATATAAAACGACGAGTATTACCTACTTGCACACTACTATATATTCATAAAAATAATAATAGAAAATTTGATGTTAGAGTTAGAATGTGAAAAAAATATAATTATATCAACTGAGATAGGCTCTTGAGTTTTTTAAATGCTACAAACCCTATTTTAAATTAATATCTAAATATTTCCCAATAACAAAGGAGCGAGGATAAAATTGATTTGGAATTATCATTTTATGTTCAGTTTAACCGAATTTGTCGGTGTAAACGAATGCCGGATCTGGTAGCACAGAAAACTACAAGCGTAACATCGAAATTCACCCACTTTTACTCTCTTGAAGAAACCCTATTTAATCGGGAGCAAACCTTATTTAATCACTAGCAGTTTTCACTGATGTCAAATGCAAGTGAATGGCAATGTATTTGTTGCATCGAAGAGGTGCATTTTACAACCCAGTAGAGGAGAGATGTGTAACTCCTTCCATGCTCATTCTAAAGTTGAACAGGTGTCTTTTATAAACAAATAATAAATATTATTACAAATAACTTATGAACTTAATTTAAATTTAAATTATTTAGAATTACATATACATTAAACAACATAAATTAAATAAACTAAACTTGTGAACATTGATTACACATTTCCACCCTAAAAAAGAGTTTATAGCTTGAGAAATTTGATCCTCTTTGTACTCGATAGATCCCTTTTAAATGAATCTAAGCTAGTAATAAATCAATACATATGCATGCATGTGTTGGCTACATAATGTAAATGTAGTAGCTGGATAAAATTTATGTCTTCGATTATACTGCGGCGTCAAATATGGGCTGCCAGTTAAATTCTCTAGGTCTTTGTTCAGACGGAAATATAATTATAATGAAGTAACCTTCTAACGTAGCATACATGTAAACTTCTCGAAGTCGTAGGGCATTGGCAGCTGTCCTCAGGAATGGTGTGCTAACATATTTCTTAGAAGATTTGAAGTTTGAACCATGCTGGAATGCCACCAACCTTCAATTGACCCTCAAACCAAAATTCTATTGACGGAAAACATGAGATCCGTGGCACCATTGAGAGGAAATTGGAGAATGGATGTGGGAGGCAGATATTGAGACAGATTTGGGTAGGCACCGACGGCATCACTGCCATCGTCATCAATAGGGTAAAGGAAGACGGTCATAGTTGAGCTGGAATGCCGGGAAAAACAAATGCGCTGTCTACTCCGTTTTTACTTTTTATTTTTTCAATTAGTGGATTGTTGGGTTTTATTAAACAAAACAAAAATAAAAATATAAATAAAAGGTTTTTATACACTAAATTAGTGTGTCGATTGGCTGTGACTTTAAAAATAGATTATTATTATTATTATTATTAAAACTTTTAATGTACATCCCTCATATGGTTCATTCTTATTTTTATTAAAGAGTATTTTGACTCTTAATAAGATTTAAAATTTTAGTTAAACTTCATTTAGCAAGAGTAATAAAATTTCTAAAAATTAATTTTGAAGGGCTATAAAATTTATAAACTGTTATTATATTATTATTATTCTTTTTTATATTACTAATAGTATAATTATATTTATCTCATAAAAAAAATACAAAATTCTATCTTCCAAACCATACATTCACTAAAATTAAAAACATCTATTAAATTATAATTATTTGACTACTTTTTTATTTGCAAGTTGCATTGATTTTTCCTAAAAACATGAAAACTCATTTTATTCAATGATTTTTCTATTATTCTTTAATTTTTTCATTATTGCAAGGAGCATCTACACTACAAATTTCAGTGGTGAATGCTCATTGATTATGTTAGGTAAAATAACTCCCGATTTATTTATTCCATTGCAAAATCATTTATTTATACATTACATATGCTGTTTGAGTTTTATCTTTCGACCAGCCTTTTCAGCTTCCTACATAACTATTCATTTTCCTTTATTTATTTACAAAATATAATCCCGATGGATTATATTCCCACAATCCCCCCCTTAATCCGAAGGAGTGTTAGTAAGTCCGAGCATGTTTCTGAATCTTTCAAACTTTTCTCGTCCAAGCGCTTTGGTGAAGATGTCTGCAACTTGATCATTTGTGGAACAATGTCGAAGATGGACTGTCTTGGCCTCTACATGATGTCGAATCAAATGATATTTTGTGTTGATGTGTTTGGTTCGATCATGGAATCTGGGATTCTTAGCCAGCTTGATTGCAGAAGTATTGTCGATCAATAATGGAGTGGAGTTCTCTTGTTTTTCTTGCAAATCTTCGAGTATCTTCCTGAGCCATACTATTTCTTTCATTGCTTCAGCTATGGCCACATATTCTTCTTCTTTTGTTGAATTTGTCGGAACTGACTGTTTGCGTGATCTCCATGAGACAACTGTTGATCCAAGACTCATAGTGTATCCAGAAGTTGATACTCCTGTCTCCTTATCGCCATCAAAATCTGAGTCTGAGTACCCAATAAGTTTGAAGTCATCCACCTTAGAGTACTTGAGTCCAATGGCTTGAGTCCCCTGCAAGTATCTTAGGACTCTTTTTGCAGCTGACCAGTGTCCTTCACAAGGTTTATGCATGAACCTTGAAAGTATGCCAACAACATAAGAAATATCTGGTCTATTTGTTGTAAGGTAGATAAGTCTTCCTACAAGTTGTCGATACTTGGTCGCATCTTCAAATTCTTTTCCTTCGCTTGATGTGAGCTTCATTTTCTGTTCCATTGGAGCAGAGATAGGGTTGCATTCTGTGATGCAAAATTTGCCTAGTAGTTCTCCAACATATATTTTTCTAAGATAGGAATATGTACTTAGGATGTTGAGTGACTTCAATTCCTAAGTAATGGTGGAGATGTCCCATATCTGTCATTTCAAAGATCTTTTTCAAATCTTTCTTTATGGATGCTATATAGCTCTCATTGTTCCCTGTCATCAAAAGATCATCTACGTACACCACAAGATACATAACAGATCTTCCAACTTTCTTTATAAACAGTGTTGCATCATCAAGATCAAAATGTTCAAAATTTAACTTCAAAAGATGCTCGGTTAATTTTTCATACCACGCGCGAGGCGCTTGTTTTAGGCCATACAAGGATTTGACAAGCTTGCATACCTTTTGTTCTTTTCCTTTCACAAAAAAGTCTTCTGGCTGAGACATGAAGACATTCTCTTTCAAGTCTCCATTCAAGAAAGCAGTCTTCACATCCATCTGATGAACTTTCCACCCATTCTGAGCAGCTAAAGAGAGTAAGGTATGGATGGTAGCCCATTTTGATGTAGGAGAAAACGTTTCTCCATAGTCAATTCCTTCCTTTTGTGCATAGCCTTTTGCTACAAGCCTCGCTTTGTGCTTGTCAAGTGAGCCATCTGATATGTATTTGTTCTTGTACACCCACTTGCAGCCAATTGGTTTGGTTCCAACTGGAGGGTCAACTAGCTTCCAAGTTCCATTCTTCATGAGTGCATCATACTCATTCTGCATAGCTTCTTTCCACTCAACTCGAGTAGAAGCTTCTTCAAAGGAAGTTGGTTCAAAGTTAGTAGATAAATTAAATTCACAATCAAATGATACATCCATGTCATCACCTGAATTATCTGCTTCTCCTCCATCTTCATGTATTTTTGAACTTCTCGTTCCCATCTTTCCAACTTCATCCAGATGGACACTTTCAAGTGTCTTTGTGGCCCATTTAGGAATATTCCATGGTGGTCCTGGTTGATCAGCTGGTGGTGCTTCATTTCCTTCAAGGTTAAGTCTTCCAAGTCTCTCAATCACATCATCCAGTTGAATCTCTTGTTTAGGTGAAGTAGTAGGAACTTCTTCATGCGGGGGAGTTGGTGCTTCATATGGAAATTCCAAAGGTTGATCCAGAATAGGAATCCCCCCTTCAAGGTTTGGAATTTCATATTCATTTTCAAAATATTCCTTTGGATGAGGATATATTTCCAAATGATCAAGCTGTCTCTCAATGGACTGGTCATTTTTATTAGTCTTAAGAAAAATGACATCTCTGGAAATAACAAACTTTTTGTTTACCTCATCATACATACGGTATGCCTTGGAGTTTTCTTCGTACCCCAGGAAAATGCATTTTCTGCTTCGAGCACCAAACTTGTTTCTTTGCTCCTTTGGAATCAAGGCATAATAGGTGGAACCAAAAACTATTAGATGCCTGACTGAAGGGAGATGGCCAAACCACATTTCATGTGGAGTCTTGTTATCAAGAGCATTTGAGGGACTTCTATTTCTCCAATAGGCTGCACATTTCACTGCATCACCCCAAAACATTAGTTTTACATTCTTAAAAAACATCATTGATCGTACCATATTAATTATGGTTCTGTTCATTCTTTCTGCTACACCGTTTTGTTGAGGATTGTAGGGAACTGTAGTCTGATGTACAATTCCATGTTGACGAAGATAATATTCAAAAGCATTTGAAGTGTATTCTTTCCCATTGTCAGTACGAAGTGTACCAATTTTAGATTGTGCTTGTTTTTCTATGAATGCATGAAAGTCCTTAAATGTTTGAAATGCTTCTGATTTTCTCTTTAATGAGTAAATCCAGCACATTCTTGAGTAGTCATCAACAAAGGTCATAAAATACTTATTCCCATTGGCAGAAGGAGTTGGCATTGGGCCACATAAATTAGAATGCACTAACTCTAATTTCCTACTTGCTCTGAAATTAGATTCATGGAATGGCAGCTTACTGTGTTTCCCTAATATACATGCATCACATTTTCTCTTCTCTTTGGGAATGTTGGGCAAACCAAATACACCATTCTTTCTCAAGAAACGAAAACTGTTATAATTCAGATGACCAAATCTTGCATGCCACAATAAACTTGATGACAAATTACCTTCTCCATGCTGAGAGAGGTAGGCATAGTTCTGAACCCTTGCAGATGAACCCTTTAGCTTTAGCAGCTTCCCATCTTCGTATCCATTCATGATGACTTGGTTGTCAGAGGAATTTCTTATTTCTATGATTCCATCAAACATGTGGATGGAATGGCCTTGCTGTTGAATCTGCACAGAGGACAGTAGGATTCTCTGCAACTCTGGAAGATAAAGAACATTCTTCAACAAGAAATCAGGAAATCCAGGAATATTTAGCCGAATGGGGCCCATTCCCTTTGGTTTAAGACTTGACTTATCTACAAAGTAAACTATGGCATTTATTGTTTCATTAAGTTCTTCAAAAAAATCTTTTCTAAAAGTCATGTGTGATGTTTCACCAGTATCAAGTAGCCAAGAATCTGTGTAAGATGAAAGTGAAGTCATGTCATTAATACCAAGATTACAATGTGCAACAATACAATTGGTAGAATCTGAATATTTACTAGCATCTTGGTTCTTATTGTCATCTTCCTTCTGGTTATGTCTATCTTTGATGGAGTCCCATGAAGCCCAACATTGATCTGTTGTGTGTCCAATATTTAGACAATGCTTGCACTTCAAGTCTGATCTTTTGCTGGAGTTGTTTCTGCCTCCTCTACCTCTGAAGTTTCTTCTTCCTCTGCCTCTCATGCTGCTTTCTCCTTTGGCATGATATTTGTATTGGTCTTTGGTGTGGTTCTTTGCTTTTTGAGCAAAGCAAAGCGATTCTCCAGAATGCTCGGTTGTCTTTTGAATATTGCAACTAAAACAATAGGAGAAAAAGAAGAAAGAGTAAAGGTGCAGGTCTAAGTCTCTGCCACCTTCCTCAAGCTTTACAACAAAAATAATTCTGCAGCCCTGTGTTAATAATTCTAGAGTGTTAAGTACAATTCAAATTCATTTATGAAAAATCACAATAATACATCTATACAAAATATTGCATTAGACTTGTAGAATACTCAAACAATTGAGTTCGCTGCACTTCTAGTAGTTCACACTCTTCAAACAGTCTTCAGTTGCAACAATGGTCTTCACATTCAGAAGAAACAGCTCGTAGCTCCACATGAAATATAGGGTTTTGAACAGCACCAGTCAACAGTTTTGAGCTTATACTATTCAAGTTCATGATTCCAACACACTCCAACACCAACAATATTCACACTTAATGGTCATAGTTTCAAGCTCAACACACAACAAATACCAACAATATTCTCATGTAATGGTCATGTTTTCAAGCTCAACACACAACAAACACCAACAATATTCTCATGTAATGGTCACGGTTTCAACACAGAGCTTCAAATCGAAAGGAGGAAACCCAATACTCCCATACGTATACATCCAAACTAAAATATTTAATACAGCAGTCACGAGCCTCTTCAATACGCAGCATCCATATGGTACATATGAAAATATTTGCAGAATTTACCAGAAAACTCCACGCACAGGAATTAGGGCGTAAATTAGGTTTTATGCACTTCCAACGGTTATAAGTAAATACAACACCAATATTTACCTCCACGCTCTTGAAAAAAGGCTCTATCGTAATCCTTACCACTGTCAGTCTTCAAGCTGATCAAATACACAACAAAGAAATCGCAGCACTCTCCAGCTTCATGATACTCCACAGGAGCAGGTCATAGGCATGATACTCCATGAGCTTACACAATCAACAATGATCTTCAGTCACCGAAGCATGGTGGGAAGTCTCAACAATCTCCTTTCACGTAGAATGTGGTCACAACTTCAAAGAAATCGCAGCAGTATATCACAGGCTTCAATAATATGAACTCACAGCAGAAATAATATGAAATCATAGCTCACACAACAGATTAGGGTTATACAGGTCTGAGCAGCAAGAAAGAATAGCTACATAAATAGATTTAGGGTTATGCAGGTCATGTTTGAATTTTCCAGCAGATGACAATCGAGAGTGTCTAGCTGATTGAGGGAGTAATTAACCAATGGACTATTTCATACATCATTACTCAATGCAGGTCTAGAAGAGAATAACGCATACAATGAATGTGCACAGGCTGGCAAAGAGAATGCATGCGACTAGAAGACTGATGTAGTAGGCAGCCTGAAATGAATTTGGCAGAATGAAGGTCTGCAGACAGAATGGCAGTCATACAGGAAGGAGTTATGGAGCTCTGATACCACTGTTAGGTAAAATAACTCCCGATTCATTTATTCCATTGCAAAATCATTTATTTATACATTACATATGATGGTTGAGCTTCATCTTCTGACCAGCCTTTTCAGCTTCCTACATAACTAGTCATTTTCCTTTATTTATTTACAAAATATAATCCCGATGGATTATATTCCAATAGATTACATTAACATAGTTAATTGAGAGTTGGAAGGTAGGACTCATTAGAGTTTGAGGGCTTTGAAAACATAGTTCGAGAGTTATAATGCACTATATTTTTGGTTTTATATTTACTCATTTGTGTAGATTCATAGATTTACTTGAAATTTATGATTTACTTGTTATAGAGTATGTATGTGTATTTTTTAATAATTTTAAATAACATCGATAATGTATGTGTATCATTTGTATATAGTGATTGATCCCATAAGTTTGGTAATTATATAGATTCATATTCAAAGAGTATTGATTAATTCTCCAAAACTCTCATTCAAAAATTAAATCAAGGCAAGCATTAAATAAGGGCATTGAAATAAATTAATTTTGTGTGCAACCTTGTAGAATAAAGGATACTCAAACATAAGAAAACAAAGGGGCGTACAAAGCTATATTTTACCTTGGTTGAAGGGTCAAATTTTAAATAAAATGTTTCACTACGGGTAAATTAAAATTCAAAATGGTAAAAAAGAATCAAAATCTAATGGGTAGAATGAAAACCAAATTCCAACACCGGTATGATAAAAGATAATTAAAACGCCTCTTTTTCAGTTGATTAAAAAAAAACAACTGAAAATTATGGATGGAAATTGATATTTTGATAATGTTGTAAATGCACTATTTTAAAACTACCCAAATCACTAAAATTATGATTTGAACACTTCAAATTACAACCCCATTTTAAATTTATGATTTAAACACTTCACATTGCACTTTCAGCAAACCAACGACTTAAAAAAGTTTTAATTAACCCTTATAGTGCTCCCACAACCTTTCATTTTGCTAAGTAAAAATAAAATGCGATGTATACTCCGTTTCTACTTAACGAGATGTACAAAAGCTGCCCTGCAGCGTGCACAACATTCTCACTATTCGATTAGGTGACCATTAGTTTGTTCATTTGGTAGTTTGGAATTAGTTTTCTTGGCAGTACAAGAAGATAGCAACATTGGCCAAGAAGGTTAAGAAGGTCAAAAATCCATGTGGGATTTCAAGCTAAGCAGTCTTGTGGTTGTGGCCTCTTAATGGGCCAAAGCACTTGCAACTAATTCATTTAGCTATCAAAGTCTAGTAAGGTATATTTATGTAGACAAGTGACAATCAAGGTAATCATGTCATGGAAGTGCTAAAAACCATTTATGATAAGAAAGAGTAATCTGAAGCCTTTAGAACAAAATAAATAAATGACTAAGAAGTTTTTTCTAAAGGTTATAATGTATCAAATGCACAATACAAGATGAGTGATCCTAAAAGTAGGTCGTCTTAGTATATATATAGGAGACAAATGGTACAATTACAATTAAGGTCATAGCGGACAAGTAGATATAATACTAATATAATAATAGAAATGCAAATTTCATAATATATACGGCTTACCGTGCCCCTCCCCTTCAAATAAGTGTTGTCCTCAGCACATGATTAACTTTGCATGTTTCTACTTGCATAACTCGTCTTCCTATCTCACCTCTTATATTGACAAGTTCTTCCACTTGATGAGGTACTTAGTAATTGCTTAATTTCAAAGTTGAGTGATTATTGTATCGAATATTGTTTCAAGTTCTGGTATCAATTTCCCTTCTTCATCAATATTTGGTAAAATAGTATGTACTAGCATCTTACATACCCAACTAATTTTTTTAAGCAAGAAACATGGAATATTGGATGTACACATGAAGCTGGAGGAAACTCCCGTTTGTAATCCGTACTTTTAATCCTTTGCAACATCTTACAAGGACCATAGTACTTGACTGGTAATTTATTGTCATTTTGTTGTTGTTTGACCTGGACATCTATTTGTATAGTTGTAGCCTCCAAAATACCCAATCCCTTACTTTAGATTTTGTTTCACTATGATGTTGGTTTGTTTGTTTCATCCTATTTTGTGCTATGTTCAAGTTATCTTCTAATAGCTAGAGAGTCCCTTATTGTTGCTCTATGTGATCCTCCACTAATGACCAATTATAAATATGGAATATTGGTAGCGACATGTATCAATAGACATGTCGCTTAATAATTATCCTAACTAATAAATGCATTACGGAATATCACTTGTAATAACCAATTAGGTTTATTACAAGTCATTTAGCCTTGAAAATATTCGACCATGAATCTTGTGTAAAGAGTGCTCAATGTAAACTTCTTAAATGTTTGATTAGTCGTAACTTCAATAGAGGTGTTTTGCTTGACAAAATTTTCTTTAAGGAAGGCATCGGTGTGATTGATTTTGGAAAAGGAACTATTGCCATGAATAATGGTACCATGGTTTAATAATTATTGAAGTAGTTGGTCACATTTCCATTCAATTTTTTTATGCATATAATTTTGTAGATAAAACCATAATGGCCATAGGATGTATTCAACTGATTTTTTAATCTGATATCTTCAGGATGAACTTATGTCGACATGTTGAACCCTGGTACTTTTGCATGCTTTGGTATGAGATTGATTAATATCTGAGATATAGATTTTTTAGTGTTGATCGATGGATATTCAAACATGGTTGGATATTCAATTACATTTGTTATGATATTCTTATATGTAATGGAAACTACTGACAGCTTAATTAATTCAATTTGATTGGTTAAGGAGTTTTCATATGCAGTTTAATCACATAGTTTTAAGGATGAAGCACCCTTTAATGTTTTTATTTCATCAATTAGGGTTTGAAAAAAAATATTCAAATGATTTATATTCATGTCTTTATCTGATGATCTTGTCTCTATTTCTTCCTCGGGAACCTTTTGATCTCGAACATTTTAAGTTGCAACAACTTGTAAAATGTTTATATCTTCATCACCATTTGGTGTTTCATTTTTACAATATATGAGATCACCATCATATTTAGAATTGGAATTGGCATCAGGATTGTGAGAAGATGCATCTATCTTTTTTCATTCTCATTCTAAAGAAATTCTTCTTTAGGTTTGTTTTGATCTTCTATACTCTGGGATTTATCAATGTCCTCTACATATTTTGTTTCATCATTTATGTTATTGTCTTTATTATCATGTCCTTCGCTTTGGTTTTGGTTATGATCCAAGCTTTTATGACTCATTTCCATTCCTTGTATGAAGTTGCAACAAATTTATGCAACTTGTGCATGATCTAGCATCTTATTTTGAGTCTTGTACTTTGAACGATAGTTATCGTTAGGCACTATTTTTTGTGTCTTGTCTTTTAAATGATGGTTCTTATCCTTCTTTATGTATGATGCATTGAACCTTCTATGAGGGGGAATGTAAGATGTCATTGTATGTGTCTTTTGTTCAGACATAGGTGCAAGACTAATCTTGAGTTGTCCTTTATCAATATCATTTAATGTTTATTCCTACTCTGTTGTGCTTGAAAATACATATGGAAAAACTGCATCTTCTTCTTCCAACTGACTTGAGGAGTAGGACACATGTGTCTTTGGTTTCTCTTTGTCCACATGGTTCTTATATTCTCCTTCTTGTCATCATATTATAAACCTTTTTCGTTTCTTCAACTAATTATTTTATGTCTTCATGAACAACTTTTGTTCCCACGTCGATATCCCATTATTTTGCTTCAAGCTTCAAACTTTTCATTTCTTAAGTCTCCCCTTTTAATCCCTTTTTAACTTCATGAGTTGTTTTATCTCTTTTAAAAAACCCATAAATGCCTACATCAGAGACCATTTTTTCTTATACAAATATTCAAAATAATGGTGAAGGTTTTTATTTTTTCAATTGATTATTGAAAAATAATAATAATAATAATAATTATTATTATTTATAACATTCTTTTTGGATGGATGGATTTTGGTTTCTAATAATAATAATTATTAATCAATGTGTTAGTTTAGGATTTTTATCTAAAATAATAATAAACACAACAATACATCAAAGATACATAAGATAAACAAGGCATGAAGATTTTCATTGGGGAAACCATAAAGGAGAAAACCCCACAAACTTCTTCAAAATAGTTCCGACACAAAGATAAGATGACAAGATAAAATAAACCAAGAACAATATCTCAGCAACAACTCTTTGTCCCTCCTCTTCCTCTCTATCCTAAAGCGTACATGAGAGAGAAAGTGAAGTTTGTGTCGAATGAGGAGGGTGCCTCTCTGTTTATATTCTTCCGTTGACTTAGTTAACTCAACCACTAGTTCACCCAGGTTATTTGTGGGGCTGACTTACCTAAGAATACATATCAATACATTTTACTTTATTTAACCTGGGGAAAATTGCCTTGACTTACAATGGAGGTTTTACCTCAGTGACCATACATAATGATGACATCCGCAAAGGGTAACACACATCCCCAATGGGTCACAACAACATACAATGATAATATACATCATAATATCTTCTAAAGTTACAGATACAACAACACTCCCTCTTAACTACGAAGGTATTCTCTCGCCACAGTCATCAACATGTCTGGTCATCATCATTAAGTCATCATCTTCGCTGCTTCCATTGTTCTAAAAATTTTCCAATTTGTCGCATCTATCTGCCATAGGAAGTTTCTATAGATCCAACCCCTTTTTCATGTTGGATGTAGGCCTAGAACTCATCTAGGTCTTTAAGTCATAAAGTAGGTATAACTCAGGACTTGTTACATTGCCTCTGCAAAACCTAAAGGAGCATCCCAAGACTAACTATATGCCTATGTAAAACCTGAAGGATCTCCCAGGACTGATTATATGCCTTTGCAAAACCTGAAGGATCTCCCAGGACTGATTATATGCCTTTGTAAAACCCAGAAGAGCATCCCAGGACTGATTATATGCCTCTGCAAAACTTGAAGGATCTCCCAGGACTGATTATATGCCTCTGCAAAGCTTGAAGGAGTATCCAGGTCTAATTATATGCCTATGCAAAACCTAAAGGATCTCCTAGGACTGATTATATGCCTCTACAAGACCTAAAGGAGCATCCGAGGACTAATTATATGCCTCTACAAAACCTGAAGTATCTCCCATGACAGATTATATGCCTATGCAAAACTTGAAGGAGCATCCCATGACAGATTATATGCCTTTACAAAACTTGAAGGATCTCCTGGTACTGATTATATTCCTTTGCAAAACATGAAGGAGCACCCCAGGATTGATTATATGCCTCTGCAAAACCTAAAGGATCTCCCAGGACTAATTATATTCCCCTACAAAACCTGAAGGAGCATCCTAGGACTCATTATATTCCTCTCCAAAACCTGAAGGAACTCCGAGGACTGATTATATTCCTCTACAAAACCTGAAGGAGCATGCAATGACTGATTATATTCCTCTGCAAAACCTGAAGGAACTCCCAATACTCGATTATATGCCTCTGCAAAACCTAAAGGATAATCCCAGGAATGATTATATGCATCTACAAAACCTAAACGATCTCCCAGGACTGATTCTATTCCTCTTTAAAACCTGAAGGATCATCCCAGCACTAATTATATTCCTCTGCAAAACCTAGAGCATCTCCCAGGACTGATTATATGCCTCTTCAAAACCTGAATACCCTAGTACCATCTCATCATCTTTATATCATCTCATCGTCACACAAAGAATAGCCCAGATGCACACATATTAACCATATTGGAACAACCATAGCCCTTACATATGCACCATCAGAGGACACACCTACTACCATGTGAGAAAGGCTCTCATGCATCTATGTCTTTGGGGCTCATCACCTCTCCTTGGAGGGAACCTAGATATGCAGTACACCAAGATTCTCTCTAAAGTATTGAAAATTCACTTTGGCTAATGGCTTGGTCAACACATTGGCTATATTCTCGTCTGTCGCAACATATTAGAGCTTCACTACTCCTCTTTGCACCATATCCCTGATATAGTGGTAGTTGATCCCATTGTGCTTCGACTTGTCATGAAACACTAGGTTCTTGGACAACTTTATGCAACTATGGTTGTCACAGAAGATACAAGTCACCTCTAAATTGAGATCAAACAAATTATATAGTAGCTTCCTAAGCCATACTGCCTCACAATAGGTTGAACAACCTGCAACATACTCGTATTCGATTGTACTAAGTTCCATGTAGGATTGCTTCTTTCTAAACCAAGAGATCATACATGTTACCATACTAAAGCAACACCCCGAGGTGCTCTTCCTATCTATGGAACTGCCAACCCAGTTTGAATCAACATAACCCTACATGTTAACATTTTGGTTCACATCATATCTGAGCCCATAATCAACTATACCCTTTAGGTACCTCAATATATGCTTTGCAGTAGCCAAGTGAACTTGTCTTGGATCTGTTAGGAACTGTCTTAAAGTGTACACAGTAAAGCATATGTCTCATCTCATGTTTTTTAAGTACATCAATGAGCCAATCATATGACGATACATCGTGTTATCAATTGTCTATAATGAATCATCACACTATAGCTTCAAATTTGATGCCATAGGTGTGGCTATTACCTTGTGGTCTAGTATTTTGAATTTCCTCAAAATATCCACTGCATACTTTCCTTGACCAAGGAAAATTCCATCCGCATTCTTCCACACCTCCACACCTAAGAAGTAGTGCATCATCCCTAGGACTTTCATCTTGAACTCTATATCAAGTCTCCTTCTTGCATCTTTAATGAGTTCCTATTTGATTGTCAGTAACAGGTCATTGACATATAGCAGGCGCATCACTGGTATTCCACCTTCAACCTTGAAGAAAAGGTTGGGATCCACTTTAGTATTAGTAAATCCTAGGGCCGTAAGTAATTTCTCCATCCTGCTATACCATGTCAAACTTGAGGATCTTCTGCAGTCACTCCATCTGAAGCGGAGCATCACTCTCCCTCTTCCTTTCATACTCTATGTATTGAAACACTCTGTACTAAAGTGACAAGCAGCTTCCTTTTCTAGTGATCTTCTATGTATCCATCTAGTATCACTTGAAACCAATATCCTCTATCTTGATCATTGTTGAAAATTTCTTCTCGCACCCATCTATGAGCTTGTCATCCTCTATAGGATTTCATCTTCAACCTTGTAGCAAAGGTTAATATCTTCATCACTCTAGGTGATCTTCAAGATCCTCATGTGTTAGTTTATTGGTCAATACCGAGACGGTGGGGCGTGAATCATTATTGTTATATTTTTACTAATTTAACCAATTTTTAAGTATATCATTAAATACACATAGCAAAAAGAATATACAGAACACAATTTTAACATGGAAGCTCAATAGTGTAAACTGCCAATACGTCCTATTACTGTAAAATTGTTTTTTACAACTAGTTTTTCCTGCTACTACAGACAAGGATGGTATTACACGTAATTTACCAGCAACTACTGGAAGGAGGCTACAACCCCCTGGTTTATCAGCTACTATTGGAGGGATGATACAACACCCTATTTACCAGCTACCACTGGAAGGAGGCTCCACCCTTCTGGTTTATCAGCTGCTACTGAAAGGATGCTACGACACCCTATTTTTTCAGTTGTGACTATAGGTTTGTTTCTTGCCCTAGCACCACCCTGCCATCTTAATATTTTTTCTGTAATATGTTAGATTTCTTTCCCTCCATTCTCTATCACACTGACCCGAATTTATGCAGGAATGCAACAGAATACACAAATAACTATAGAAATAAATATTCAGTAGAAATGACACTTCATTTCATTAATCAAAGAACTGAAACTTGTTTACATACAAAATGGAAATAAACTGGCTAAAGTGCTGGTATCTTATCTCCGAGAAGAGATGTGGAAGATACATGCCTTTGAACTCTATGTTATAATGAGTCTCGAAGGCCTATATATTATTGAGAAACAATGAAAACCCTAAACATCCAAAAACCTAACACTAGGAGGCGAAACGCCAGAATGTGGGCCTCGTTGGGTAACCTGGTACATCAATTTCCCGGGATTGTAACGTTGGAATGATACCTCCATTTAACGCACATGATACATCATTAGAAATATACATTCAAGGACTACATCCATAAATGGAAAATATTGAGTCTAAAACGGACTCATATTTTGCAACCATTCGATGCCAAAAAAACGTCGTTTAGGGCCTCAAAACGGATTTGGAAGTTTAGGTCCCAAAAAATAACAAAAATAGTAAATTGTGCTACAATTAAGGAAACTAGAAAACTGAAAGAAACAATGGTGGGGGTCCAAGTAGAATAGGAGGGTGGCCATCGATATCCTCCTTGATCATTCCTCCCTGCTTAGGAAGCAATGGTCCCCATTGCGTTGAGTTCCTCCATGAGATGAGGAAACTTCTGCTGAACTTGGTCACTAGTGAGCCACTTTCCCTGGTGAAGGAGTTGGCCTGCTTTGACAACTCAATATAGTTGGATATTCTACTAGCAGGTGTTCTTGATCTGTGTGTCCATAATACGATCAGTTGTGGCTTGCTCCATGTAGTCTCGGTTTAACTCTATTGATGTGAGTTGTTCTGCCATGTCTGATGTGTCCAGTAGAGGTGGAAAGTAGGGACAAAGGCGGTCCACCTTGAACAATAGGTGCAGACCAAGGAATGGTGGAATACCGAGCTTGAAGGAATTGTCCCCGGTAGCCTTGGTGATGGTGTATGGCCCATATCGTAGCAGGAAAAGCTTGCGATGGGTTCTAGCGAGGCGCTGCTTCTGCAAATGTAGCCACACTTTGCCACCCACCTAGAACTTGTGTTGCACCCGATGCTAATCATGCCATTGCTTTTACTTAGCATTGGATCTGCCCAATATGTCATGAAACTATTGGTGAATGTGTTGAATGCACTCAATGAAGCTATTCGCCTTGGAAACTTTAGACTAGAAATGAGCTGAATCAACTTGAGTAGCTGCAGATGGCATGGCTATGTCAATGCGTCATAGTGGCTGGAATCCCAAGCCCACCTAAAAGGGGCTGTGGTCAGTTGAGCTGTGGAGGGCACAGTTATAGCTATGTTGTACATAGGGGAGGCTCTCCTCCCATGTGCGTGGATGCTTCAAGTTGTACATGCACAAAATGTGTACGATCATCCTATTGACGACCTCTATCTGGCCATCAGTCTGGGGATGGAAAGCTGTGGAATTTGTGAGCTTGGTGTCTAGCATTCACCATAGGCTAGACCAGAATGTACTAAGGAACCTACTATCATAATATGATATTGTTGACTGTGGGATCCCAAAGTGTACCCACACTCATTCAAAGAAGAGTTTAGCAGTGGCTTCTGCTCTGATATTCTTCTTGTAGGCCGCCATTATAGCCATCTTTGAGAATATGTTGATGACCACGAACACACAGTCATTGCTGTGCTTAGAATAAGGAAGGCCCAACATGTAATCCATGGAGATGGATTCCCAAGGTCGACTAGGGGTAGGAAACAGAGTATAGAGGCCTTGCTTCTTGATGGATGGTTTGGCAATGGCGCAGGCAATGCAGGAACATATGTACTTCCTGACGTCCTATCGAAGGTTCGGCCAATAGAAATACTTCTGCAGTACTACCACTATTTTCTCGACACTGAAATGCCCAGCAACCCGACTGTAGTGCGCTTCCCAAGTCATCTTGGAACGCTCACTTGAAGGAACACAAAGGTGTCCCATGTGACATAGTAGTGCATCCTGGAGGTGAAAATTTGGAACTTGGTTTCCCTCCAAGAGCATCCTGTATGTGTGGTAGAATTCTGGATTGCTCTTGTAGAGAAGTAGCCAGTCAAAAGTATTTTTCCCACAAGATTTGAGCACGGTGGTTATCACCACTATCGGTGATCGGTTGAGGCAGTCTGCAACATTATTAGTGCTTCCCTTCTTTTACTTGATGTTCAAATGAAACTATTTTAGATATTTGGACCACTTCTAATGGTGATCGTTTTGTAACTTCCCTTGTGTCTATATGAGATGTAGGTATTAGTCTTCTGTGTGGATAATCGTTTCCTTCCCCAAAATGTAATGCTTCCATTGTCGACAAGCCTGTAGAATGGAATACATCTCTTTGTCATAAGTGGGATTTTTACGGACTGTGTCAGACAGTGTCTCACTGTGATATGCCACTAGATGAGCTTATTGATTAAGGACTTCCAAAATAGCATAGTCAGAGGCATCTGTCTCGATCTCAAATGGTTGTTGCAAGTCTGCTAATGTGAGCACTGGGGCACAACAGGGGCGATATTTCAATTTTGCAAACACCTGCTGTTGAGTTTCTAACCAGAAGAATTTTTCTTTTTCTCCTCGCCTAGTGACTTGACTCAAGGGCCAAGTGATATGAGAGAATCCCAACATGAACATGTGGTAGAAATTATCAAGACCCAGAAAGATGTGAAGCTCTGTTAGAGTAGTCGGGGCTGGACAATCCTAAATGACTTGGATCTTGATTGGATCCACATGTACCCCACACTCATCAATAAGGTATCCTAGATACTGAACCTGGGTCATGGAAAAAGTGCACTTCTCCAAATTGGCACACAACTTGTGCTTCTGCAGTGATCAGAGGACCTATCGGATGTCGTGGAGGTGCTCTTCCCAAGTTTGGCTGAATTTCAGGATGTTATCAAAATACACTACTAAAAATGAGTTAGTGAATGGTCGCAAGATGTCATACATCAGTCTCATGAAGGTTGCAGGAACATTCCTCAGCCCGAAAGGCATGACCAGCCATTTGAAAAGGCCCTCCTTAGCCTTGAAGGAATTCTTCCGCACATCGATCGGTTCGATTGGTACTTGGTGATACCCGGAATTTAAGTCGATCTTGTTAAAATATTTCTTCCCTTTAAGCTAGTCCAAGAGGTCATCAATTTGTGGGATCAAGTACCTATTTCAGATAGTGATCTTGTTTAGCACCCGATAGTCAATGCATAGTCTCCAAGTCCCATCCTTCTTCTGTACTAACACAATCGGGCTCCCACAGGGCGATGAACTTTGTTGGATGCTAGCCTTCTACAACAGCTTCTAAATTTGCCTCTTGATTTCATCATTCTCCATAACATAGCATTGATAGATCGTTCCATTGGGCAGTGGCATACCTAGGGTTAGATCATTGGGGTGCTTGACCTGATAGTGCAGAGGCACCCCTGTGGGTGAGGTGAATATGTATCGGTACTCCTCCACGACCTTGTCCATTTGTTGTTGTCATGCATAGGAGCCCTGTCTTGAGGTTGTGGCCATGATATTATTCTTTCCCTGAAGGTGAATCATCAAGAAAACAAATTTCCCGATTTTGGAAATGAGCTTATTGCATAGTTTTGCAGTAACCAAATAGATAGTAGGAGGTGGTGGTACCTATGGTATCCTGTACAACTTATTTCCCAACATAATGGTAACATTGAGGCTAGGACTGATATACAGCATGTCGCTTCCATAATTATGGTTTAAATGATAATACATCACAAACATCAAGAGGAGCAATATCACATAATACCTCATCATTGAAGGGATTGATGATGTAGGGAAGGCGGCACTGCTGGCTGACGTAGATATCCCATCCTTGGTGAAGCCACCCGATGGTGTACATCTGTGGTTGTGTTGTGTTCGGAAAGCCCAACTACTTCATGACCTCTGCTCAAATGAGTTTCTTTTGGATCCCACTGTCAACAATGAACTGTAGCAGGGAACCCTTTATCCAAATATGGGAGTGGACAAGACGCTCCTCCTCCTCTAAACTTCTAGTTCTTCCTTTTGGATATTCGTGGTGGAAAGGGTGGTGTTGGGCTCTGCATCAATTGTATTCTTCCCTCTATCATTCCCATTCTTTGGTTTCTGATTCAGTGTCAGAGTATGCATCTGATTTGAAATCCTTTATCTCGGCCACTAGTGACTGCTTGGCTCGACACTCACTTGTGTTGTGAGTGGGACTCTTATGGAACTCGCACCACTTTACCACTTCCTTCTTCGGATTTTTAGTGTTGCTCTTTTCTTGGGGATTTGGCAAGTTTTCTTGAGTCTCCATCCCTTGGCTATGTCCTTGGTTCTGTGGTTTCAGGGCACCTTTTGCTTGCTTCTGTTTCGCAGATCCAAAGTCTCACTTTTTCTGTTTGAATTTTTGCTCAATTTTGGTAGCATACCTATATGCCGTACCAAGCGAGGAGATGTCGAGGAAATCCATTTCCTCCTGAATGTATCTATGCATACAACTGCTATACTTCAGCACCAAATGTTTCTCTGAATCTTTGATACCCAACTTGGTGCGAAGAGTATGGAACATATTCGTCAGCTCATGCACATCTTGATCTCTTTGCTATCGCAGCGTAGTCCATTGTATGTAATTGTCCTCATAGATCCCCATGGGATAATATTGTCCCTTTATGGCATATTGGAAAGAATTCCAAGTGGGTATATCTGAGAACAAAGAGAGTTCCTCCTCGTACTTTCTCTCATAGTAGGTTTCCCACCAGTCCTTGACATGGGGGGCGGCTTTGAGTAGTGAAAAAGTAATCTTTTCCTGTTTAGAAAAGTCATGAACCGAGAAATATCCTTCTAATAGATTCAACCATCTATCTACAGTGTTTGCATCTATTCGGCCATCAAATATGGGAATGTCAAAGTTTACTTGTACCTTAAAAGGGGTTGCACCTCTAGAGTGGTTGCTAGATGCAGATGCATCACCAGTGGAGTCAAACATTGTTTCTCTATAGTTTAACTCTGCAATAGACAAATGATGTGGTCTGTCCAACTTATGGGATATTTTGGGTAGAAAAAACTCAGGAAATCATTGTAGTTAGAGGGAAAGTGTTGGAATTGTTCAGCCGGATGATAATGTAGAGCCTTAGACCATTATTTCTGTTGAAGTGCTTGAATCCATCCATTTTCTGGTGCAATTTAGGATAATGGGGCCGTACAAGGTTACATTATGATCATTTTTTATTTTGGATGGATCTCATACTCGAATACAAAAAAGAGGAAAGCATGTTCACCAAGGGGCATTCAACAAGTCGGGATGCTGGAGAATAATGCGAGGGCATTATTTTGCAGAGGGATGGAGAAAGAAAGAGAGAGAGAGAGAGAGAGTTACAAAAGAGGGTACATCAAATTAATGAAGGTACAAATCATTCAAAAGCAGTCCTAAAACATCAACCGAGGAAACCAATAAATGTTAAAAGTCCAAACAACCTATTTTCTAGTCAACACTACATACAGAGACACAACGCTGCCTAAAAAACAAACTTTAACCAGAATACAACAACCCTCAACAATAGATAACATCCCTAGATCATACCTCAATAATAGACGATGATTTCAATAGTAGATGGAAGCCCTCAACAACATATGACAACCATCAAGAAGTCAATTGTTGGGCAATGAAACCAAATGTATCCCTAAAACAAACCCTATCCAACAAATGGCAGCACCAAATATATCATAGATCACATGTGTAGAAGGATGAGGAATAGATCGGATGATAAAAGCATCAAGAATGAAAACATTATGTTGAGGAGATCCCAAAACAAATGAATTCCTAAGTATAAAGTGTTGTGAAACCCTAGATTTCATCCAAAACAATTTTGATGAAAAACCCTATATTAGTCATATAAAAAAAAACAAAGCTAAGTTATATTTTCAAGATGCCTTTAGAATGAAGCATAGGATTAAATTTATAGGATTTCAATGACCCCTATAAGGTTCCACCTTTAATTTGGTCATTTCCATTAGGGTTACTCCAATCAGGTCAAGATGTCATATGTTTTAGAAGGATCCACAATTAAAAATATAATTTAATGTTAAGACACCTTAGGAGAGGTTATTAAGGACATGCCAAAGGATTAAGTTACCACACTAAAAGGGGGGTGCTTTCACATAACCAAGGAGGGGTCAACACAATACTAAGAAAACACAAGGCTAACCATAAGTCAATAAGAGGGATAACTACAAGGTAGGGAAAACAAACCTTATAACCACAAGTCTTCAAACAATAGATGGAAGCCATAAACATATCATGACATATACATGTGGAAGGATGACAAAGAGATCAATTGATAGAATCTGCAAGAATGAGAAATATATGTTGAGGAGATCCCAAAACAAGTGAATGGCTAAGCATAAAGCGCCTTGAAACCTTAAATATCATCCAAAATTAGTGTGCTGAAAAACCCTGGATTAGTCATATATATAAACTAGAGCTGAGTTACATTTTCAAGATGCATTTACAATGAAGACTAGGCTTAATTTTATAGCCTTTCAATGACCCCTAGAATGCTCCACCTTCTATTTAGTCATTGACTTTAGGGTTACTCCAATAAGGTCAAGATGTCATACCTTTTCGAAGGTTCCACATTTAAAAATATAATTCAATGTTAAGACGTCTTAGGAGATGGTAATAAGGACAGGACAAAGGTTTAAGTTACCACACTCAAAGGGGTCACTTTCACATAACCAATGAGGGGTCAACAAAAGAATAATCCAACATAAGGCTAACAATAAATCAATAAGAGGGCTAACTACAAGGTGGGGAAAACAACCCTTCTAACCACAAGTTAAAAAAAAGGTTAACCAACAGGATGGGAAAACAACCATTCTCTCTCTCTATCAATGTATGTGGTCCACATGTGTCCCATGCAGTAAGTGGAAGTTTATCATCACCATAAAAGGAAGGATCAAACTAGATGATGTGATCCTCTAGTCCTCCTTACTGCTCCTAATGGTAAATTTTAGTGACTTCATCAAGGAGTGGTGAGTCCCTTGAGGAAACAAACTTAGGTCAACCATATCAAAGACATAGGAGAGGAGGGAAACACACATCCTCATATTGGTTAATTGACCAAGATCAACCTGGTTAATTGACAAGGTATCCTAGGGATTAAGTAGGGGCCCTAGATAATTTATAGGGACTTATCTAACTTGGTCCTAAAACAAGTAACCCTAAATAACTGCTAGGGGTATGAACTGCTTTTCCCTATACCAAGAATATCTCTGGTGTAACTGACCAGGAGGCCCTAGTGATTAGCTAGGGACTTTTCCATGGATATGTACTGCTTTGTCCCTATCAAAACCTCAAATTTTCTGAAAAATTTAAAATTTTCAAAATATATATAAAGTTCATAAATGCAGTCACTAATTGTTTAATAAGTTATATGTTACTAATTTCATTATCTGAATTACCTATTTGATTATGATTATCTTTATAGGGCAGTTCCTTTTCAGTTTACTGACTTGTTTTCTTCTTACGACCACAAGGTGGAACTGTCATGAAAATCTGGGCTTACTTAGCTTTCGAGCTAACGCTAAAGTTTTCCTTCTCTTACAGATTTACATGTAAGAGGTTTAGTTGTTGCTTGTCAAAATTCTAAAGTATTCAATTATAAGTTCGTCGCACAATATTTAATTCAGTAAAATAATATACATGCTAGTCAGTTTCCAAAGCTTTTCGAGGTAAAAGCATTAAGTTGTTCTTCTTTTTAAGATGTTATGGAAAGAGATTTGATTCTACTAGTATTGATGACAGCTGTTTTCCTTCTTGAAGGCGTAATTTATAATTCTTACTGAGTACTAAACTCTTTGATGTTTATACTAATCGTCAAGTGTAAAAATGCCTTAAATGTTTCTTTACAAATAGTTTTTAAGAATGATAGTGTTATTAAGTCCTCAAAAAGGTTACTTATTATCAATTCTGATAGTTATTAAAATGCTTAACAATTTTTTCTATCAACTTAAGGGTTTGCATGACGAATACTTGATAACACAACTAGAGCTATTCTCAAACATGGATATCTTATCGTGAACAGGTTTTATATAATTCCCTTCATAGATATAAAAGGGGCATGTCCTTAATGGACTACAATCATTGAAAGGATGCATAACATAATAGTTTTATGACCTACTTTTATGTTGGTGAAACTTTTGTTAGAGAGATTTGTGGCTTAACCCTTGTCATGTTACCATTTATTGGTTAAAGAACATTTATTTTTAAGCAATACATTCGCCAAGATAAACGTTATTACTTTATTTTGTATTTTATTACCCAACTTTACTATTTTAAGAATATAAACAAGGCCATTGAGGTTAACAATAACAATAGGATAGTTGCCATTGTTTGATTCTTCAAACCTCCTTTATAACAACAAGTGAACAACAAGTGGTATACTTTTGTGTTAAGCTTATAGATGTTGGTTGAGCAAATACTTGTTGTAAGCAATATTCTTACTAAGAGTATATGTTATTAATTCCTTTATAACAATATTACAAGACTTTGTTATTATCAAGATTGTTTTGTTTTATAAAAGAATAATTACATAGCCTAGAGAGTACATGGAAAGACCGCGCCATGATGTTCATAAGCTTAAACTTGACTTGAGTTTATATATACTATGATTTATAAAGTAAGGGTCATAACACTTCCCACGACCTTGATGATTGTAAAGGTCAAATGTTTATATTAACAAAAGTCTTATGTTCCCATGCAGCGTAAGTAAAAGGTTGACATGGAACATGGGATATTATGGATCCTTCGAATATCAATGAGTGGGAATGATAATACTCATGGAAGGAAGTTCTCCGGGACTATACACTTGAACCCACAACTTGGAAATTATTTGCTGAATAATGTGGCATTGTTTTGGCCATGTGTTGAGGAGTTAAAAGCATTACATCGAACCCTAGTTTGTCATTAGCTCCGTCGCCTTCGGCCTCCTGCCGGTCTGCTGCAATGTTCTCATCTGCACTGTTGCATACTCTTACTGTTAGTAATCTTCCTGCTTGTTTATTTCTTCGTGGGCTCGTTCCAATAGCGTAGTAGAGCAGTGATGTACCAAAGCATTGTTGTTTGAATATATGCCAGTGGTTCTTCCTTCAGGGTTTTGCTATCGTAGCTAGCTCAAACCCGAACCCTTTGACTGTGAACAGTCCCCTTCTTCTTTGGCTTGGCACTAAGAGTCGTGATCCTTCATTTCAGAGTACTGTAACATAGGTTTTCGCAGTGCACTGAGTTTTGTTTAGGGTTGAGAAACATTACGGCTCTAGGGTTTTTACCTTGTTGGGTCGGTGACTGAAAATCTCTGCTGTCATTAGTCGATGTTGTGTAGTGACATCGTCTTCCTTGCAGCTGATGACAGGCTTCCTCCTACTCGTGCTGGTGGTAGCACTTCTTCTTACAGGAGGTTATATCTCGGTGAAACTTTGAGGTAAGTACCACCAGTTTACCATTTGATTTTCATTACAAAGCTGTTTATTATTTATTAAATTGATTTCAATACATGATATTAACAAAAAATTGTGTGATGAATCATAGGTATAAACCTGTCTCTTTCTCTCTGCGTAGCTGATGGGAGGTTGCAGAGACTTGTTGTTTACGGTAAGCCCTGGACTTTCCATGGTCGTTATACCTTGTCCAATCCCTTATGGGATATTATGGGTTGGTCACCGTGGCCTGAATAAACCTTGTGGGTTTTGGTTATTCTGGTTATCTGGTTCGCTGTTTTTAATGGGTGTTAAAACCCTTGCTTAATGCAAGGTTCTCTGGCTTCGGTCGTGAGTGTAAATTTTTTACTTGTTTTGAAAATTGTGTTTATATATAATGGAAAGGCTATAAAATCCTCACTCTGTGGATTTTGTTAAAGCCGTGAGTACATATATTGATTTGGACTCTTCAGTTTGTTAATTCTGTTGTATATTTTAATGCTATTAGGGTTTAACCCTAACTCGAAATTGTATAATAAGAATTTACTATTTCATTAAAGAAAAGAACATCTTTTATTTAGAATGCACTTCATTAATTGTTGTTTATGTTGTATACTGGTTGATTGATTAAGCTCTATAAATCGAGCATATAAGCTGGTCAATGCAAATGAGTTTTTACCCTGTAGTAATATTTTATTAATACCTCATGGGTTTTCTATGCATTGTTTTTATAATAACTTACTTTGTTATAATAAAAGTTGTAACTGTTTATTATATAACTTTAAACCTTCGTAACATAATAATTTCATGTTTCTTGTGGTGTACTTAAGTAACTGTCGGTTACTTCTTTTTAGTACAGAATTTATATTTTTCTTCATGTTACTATAATGAGATAATAGCATTACTGTAATTACATAATAATACTATTCCTATAATTTGTATATTACCTGCATACTTAATCCATATAAGTATATACTAAGAAAGTATTTTGTAAAAATGTTATCTTACCAATACGCACTATTGCTCCTATTATTATTTATACTTAGTTTATTTTGTAAAAGTATGGAGAGATAGTATTTTGTTATTTCTTATGCCATCTGTGCTAAATACTTTATAAAAGTTCTCTTAGTATTTATTTTATCTTATTATGTTATGATGTTAGTATATATATATAAAATAAAACAATTAATAAACTATTTATGACCTATCTTGTAAATATATTATAATATTCGTCTAAAATTTATGGAAAATAGATTAATAGCTATTAATATTATTCGAGCTCAACTAGATAAAAGAAATGAATGACTTAGTTATATTAACAGTCGTAAGTAATTTATGGAACTAACTAGTTTCTCTGTAGAATAAAATCATAGTTTAGCTGTTTTTAATCACATATTGGTTGTTGTTCATTCAATAATTAAAATATGGGAAGAAATAACTGTAGAAAGAAAAAACATTTCTATTTATTCTAATACTACTTACTTTAGCTAGTAAATTCTTTTCTCGGTTTCAAAATAATATAGTAAAGTTTCTGGAATAAAAGCTGTACAGAAAACGTGTTTATCCATCTCAACCTAGTTCTGTTAGTAAAAGAAAATATAGCTTCTTTCCTTGTTCTATAATCTGATATTCATGACTTAAATCTAACGCTAACTCTACTTCATGTATAGAATGCTATTGCTTTTGACAGTAAAATAAAAGTCAACATTCTTTTAAACAAACTAACATTTTATTCTATAATTGCATCATACTATCTTTATTTATAATTTCACCACCTGTGCTGGAGTACGGTCTGACTCACTTCAGATGAGGAAAAACACAGGCAGGGTTTTATTTTCTCATTAAATGATTCTATTACTAATCATACTAAGAATAACTTCCTTACTAAACCATCTAAGTCTCTATATCATAAACTGCAAACATAACATTCAATCATACACAGATATTAAAACAAAGAATAATAGATGGCAGAACTTGTTCTTGAGCTTGGATGCCAACAACAATGGGAGGCCGCTCCTCCCTACCAACTCATAGAGAGCGCTCAAACAAAAATTCCTCAGGACCCCCGAGTTTTCTCTAGTCTCCTTGGCTGGAACTAGGTGCAGCAATAATCAAATACCAGTCTACAGACTCGACACCAATCCTGAACTCATCAGTAAATTCTCTCAACTAGCAAGCTGTATCAGACCAAGTTACTGCAGATTATCTCTCAAAACACCTTCCTTACAGTTTTCCCTTTTTCCCCAATGAATTCCTTGAAGTGCATTCCTCCTGAATAATTCTTCTCCTGGAAAATATTTGAGCAACCTCAGCTCTATTCATTGGGTACTTTTAAAATATTGCCTAGGTCTTTTTGGGTTAGTTGTCATTTATCGAGCCACGTGCTCCGATCCCACTTTCTTGGGGGATCATGACCCCAAATCTAGGGAAGTTTCCACCTGCAACATAGGAAGTGTTTGAGGATGATCTCCACCTAGTTCCTTCCACCAGTTTGATGAGTAACATTCTTATTAACAGCTCTCCCAAGCTATTGTCTCCACTTTTTATTTATTAATAATAAAATATTGAGAATTACATTCCACATCTTTTGACTCTGCTGAGTCATCAGTTCCTACTTAGCATTAAATTTAACATAATGTCTTAGGAAATCTAATTAAAACAATTAACATTATTTTACAAAATTGCGGTATGTGATAGTCCCATACTAAGATCCCTAGCTAACTTCTAGGGGATTAAACTGCTTGGTTAACTAACCAAGAACCCTAGTTAATTTTCTAGTGTGCCATCCTCCTAGAGAATAAATCTTGTAACTGCATTATCTTTAACATATGAAACTCATCTATACCGTACTATGCCATATAGTAGCATTTGACGACCCACATATCTAAAGTTAAAAAAAAACACATAAAAATACCTAATCTAATGCATCTAAGCTAAGCTAATCCCCTTGTGATTCTATTTAAATACTCACACCCCGTCTATTATGAAACACTTCTGGATGTGAACGTAATTGGATAATTCTTGGGTGTGTACACACCAAGAAGAAAACTCGTTTGGAACAAAAACACTTGGATGCTATGGTCTATGTATAGTACAATCTAATGCTGAGGCATAATTAGTTGTTTAACAAGACCCCAAGGTTAGACAACATAAACTTGGATTATTTTGATCCCTCATCAGAGTGGGTTGTGGATTCTTAGGAACCAACATTTGAAAATGAAGACCTTTCTTGGTTGGATTTGCACCCACTTCCATATGTTTTACGTTCAGATCCAGGTGAATTTGGTGTGTCTCAAAATCTCACTCCGACTGAGCATGATGAGGATGAGGATGAGGATGATCAGGGCCTAGTTTTCATTTTATCGATTTAAATATATTCATTAGTAGTATTACTTGTTGAGCAGGGTTGGAATTAATGTCAAAGACTAAATCCATTAATGACAAAGGTCATTTAACATAGATGACATGATAAGAAGGTTGCACAAGTTTTGATCTGGTAGCTTAGGTATTAGATCCCACTCACAGATGATGGTACAAATGACCCATTATCATCGTCATTTGTTGAATATGGTGTAGTTCATGTGTGTGGATCCCTTGATGTGTTGATCTATCTCCCTTCTTGTTATGATGATGCTCTCATATTCTGCATGTATGTTGACATTAACTTGATGATCATTGTTGGAGCACTTGGTCATGGCATGGACATAAGAAGTCGACCTGATAAAAGAAGAATTTAATCAATATTAAAAACTAGTCCAACTGCAATGTCAGATCCCTAATATACTCCACATATATTCCTTTTTAAAAATAAAAATTCAATTTAGTAGGTCGGCCCAACGTTTGTTTAATACAAAAATGTGTATAAAAAGAGCCAACACCCCCATTTTGTTGTGTGCAAATTGTGAATGGATTGAGTGGATCACTAGGATATTTCACGGTGACTGAGGCAGCCACAGTATGGCATAAGGAGCGGTTGAGAGATGGAGTCAAACATTTTTTCTCTATAGTTTAACTCTGCATTAGGCAAACGACGTGGTCTGTCCAACTTATGGGAAATTTTGGGCAGCAAAAAATTAGGAAATCGTTGTAGCTAGAGGCAAAGTGTTGGAATTGTTAAGTTGGATGATAATGGAAATCCTTAGAATATTATTTATGTCGAAGTGCTTGCAATAATTTTGGGCATAGGGCTTTTAATTGCAAATCTTGGGGTAAATCTACTTGGTCTAGAACTAGAGGTATAAATGCTTATATTCAATGTTACAATTTCCATCATTATGGGTATATAACAAGGTAATGTAGAAATAAGTTGAGAAACATCATTGAATGCTACAACTATCACTTATATGGGAACATTGCAAGAGATTGCAAGCAAAGGACCAACAAAGTTTGGAGAAGGAAAGAACAAGTTCAAGCTTCTAAAAAAAATCAGTCTAGATAAGAGAAAGGAAAGGAGACATGCCAACAAATCCTAGTTGAGAATGATGTTAAGAGGAAAGAGGAAAATACCCAAAATATAGATGGTCAAATGTTCAAGAATGAAATTGATCAGTGCACAGAATAACGGTTTCCCTATGGAAAGACAAAATTGAGGTTTGTCAAATACAATGTGGAATAAAAAGATGCATGATGATAGGGGAGCTATTAGCAGTGTTTTGGATCTGATTCCAGTTGACATGGATGGTCTAACTTTGGTCTAAGATGAGACAAAGAAGGATGCTGAGAAAAGGGTTGTTGAAAACTCTAATTTGGAACTATTCTCAGCAATTTAATCCAATTTCCTTCAGTTAGATGATCAATCTTGATCAATGGTTTGGGAATCAAATGACTTGTTTTAAGATGATGAGGAAGATCAGTTTAATACCTTGCACAGGACCAAGAATCCAACAAGGATTTTGTTATCTACATGATAAATGTTGAGCTAGATATGTATTTTAAAACAAAAGTATGAAAGGAAGATAGAAACACATTCCAGAATGATGATCAAATCTATGAAGAGCTTGGATGAAGCTGCAATATGGTTCTATATCATGTGAAGAGTGAAAAGAGAATAAAGAGGAGAAATTCCTGCATAACAATAATTTGAATTCATAGAAATACCTGCCAAAGATCAAAGGGAGATTGTATTTTTTTTCTTGAGTTTGCTATATGATGTCTGAAAGAGTACTATGTTTCTTAGAAAAAATTGAATCTGATAAGACATTAATTATGAGATTGAAGGCCACTAAATGACAAACAATAGTTTCCATAGAGAGGGTTGATACTGCTCCATAATATCTTATAGATTAAATATTGACCGGAAGTTTATGTTTCAAAAAATTCAAGATTTGACGTTGTGAAGAACTCTCTCTGCATTTTCTTGCAGAACACTAGCAACATGTGCGGTATGATTAAGTGATATTTTATTAAGTGGCAGGAATCTCTGGGGCAAACATGCATCAAGTTGAAAAATTAATTGATCAAGCACCTATCTAAGAAATCTTTTGAGTTTGCAAACATGGGGATCCTCGGGTAGTTGTCTTAAAGATATGATATTTTCATAAAGCATTCAAACAACAAATAGTTTGAGGCTAATCCTCTCTATTTTTTTAGTAGTTAGGGCATCTTGGAGACAATTAAGTTTTCCCAAGTCCAAGCTATTCAAAGGTATGTCCACAACACTCCAAGCACTAGTAGAAGGGAATAAGAAATTGAAGTCTTATGAAGGGATGACATGGGATACTTTTAGCAGAGGGAAAGATTAATACGGAAAATTAATTCCTGAAGAAGATGGATCAGGCTTGCTACACCCCCATAGTTATCACATAAAATGCTTTGATTCATGATAACCTCAAGAAAGGAAATTTTAATGTCTCTCTAAAGATTTTCGCTAAAATGGAAGTAAAAGGATTCTATCCTGATGTACATACTTACAATATCTTAATTGATAGTCTATGGAAGAAAGAGAAAAGTTATCAAGACTATAAATTATTAAATGAAATATGTGAAACAAGGCTAATGTCTCCTGAGGTTGCTTTCAATCCATTGATCAATGCATTTTGCAGGAAGGAAAGACTGGTCGTAGAAGATCTTTTTTTTTCTTTTCGAATTTATATTCAAATGTAGTTATGTATAACATACAGCTTGATGGGCATTAAGGTGACATATAGGAAGATTTGAGGCCTTGGTATGAAATGAAAAGAGCAGTTCTTAAGCCCAATTTAGATAAATAAGGAAACTAAGAAAATTGACAGCATATAACATATACAATCTTCACTAATGGGTTATGCTAGGTAGGCAATCTACAAGAGGCTTCAGACCTGCAGGACAAAATCTACAAAAATGATTTGAAGCCAGAAAATAGCACTCTACAATAGTTTGAAGTTTGAAGAGAATATTAATCAGCCTGAATTGACATAGTGTGATTTTATAAGTAGTTTGACAGTCCAAGATTGACATGATGTTGACAGTTTGGTAATGACCACCCGAGTTACTTGCAGAATTTAAAGGTTAATCTCACAGTGACAAGTAGTGCTTTGTGACAGCTATGATAATACTGAGAAAAATGCATCTAAAATAAGGGTGTTAATTGATAGGGTAGGGATGATATGAAAGAGTGAGCAAAAAATTCACCATGATCTCCGTATTCAAGAATTCATTTTTTTTTTAAAATTCTTTGATGGATAAGTGTTTAATCCTTTGTAATTAATGTCAAGTGGGGAAAAAGTTAAAGTGGGGTTGAAATCAATGAAAAAGGGGAATATTGTTAAGTAGGATTGGAATTAATGTCAAATCCTGAAGCCATTAATGACAAAGGTCATTCAACATATATGACAAGACAAGCAAGTTGCACAAGTTTGGATATGGTGGCTTAGGAATTAGAGCCCACTCATAGATAATGGTACAAATGACCTATTATGTGGTAATTTGTTGAATATGGTGTAGCTCATGTGTGTGGAGCCCTTGATGTGTTGATGTAGCCCCCTTCTTGTTATGATGATGCTCTCAAACTTGATGATCATTTGTTGGAGCACTTGGTCATGGCGTGGACTTCACATGAGAATTCGGCCTGATAAAAGAAGAATTTAATCAATATTGAAAACTAGTCCAACTACAATGTCGGCTCCCTAATATACTCCACAGAGATTCCTTTTTAAAAATAAAAATTCGATTTAGTAGTTTGGACCAACATTTTTGTAGTAGAAAAATGTGTATAAAAAGAACCAACGCCCCCATTTAATTGTGTGTGACTTAAGAATGAATTGAGTGGATTACTCAGATATTTCAGGGTCACTGAGGAAACTGGAGTATGGCATAAGGAGAAGTTGAGAGATGGAGCTAAACATTATTTCTCTATAGTTTAACTCTGCATCAGACGAACGACGTGGTCTGTGCAACTTATGGGAACTGTTGGGCGTAAAAAAATTAGGAAATTGTTGTAGTTAGAGGCAAAGTGTTGGAATTGTTGTAATGTCCCTCTTATACACCCCAAGAAATTCGGGTTTTCTGAATGTAAGATGTACTCTTTCTTTTGGCGAGGAGCTCAAGGCCAAGGCCCCGCCAGAAGAAAAATGAAAAAAATTAATATGGTCTAACTTCCAAGTTGTAGGCTTAGGACGTGGACACAGCTTAATGACGGAAAACATAAAGAATAAAAGGAAAATATAATGAGTATAACCACTTAGGAGAAAATGCGAATGGTTACGGAACCATTTCCTTGATGCCATGGTATCACGGATGCACTTGAGCAGGGAGATTCTAAGGGTGACTTTTGGGGACTCGACTTCGTGATAATTATGCTATCTAAGAAATGATGGCAGCAGAATTTTAAGTACTTGTGACCTTGACTAAAGGGGTAACAAGCTTAGAACGATTTTGTTGAGGGATAATATGACACCATAGAAAGATATCATCACAAGTTCACCCCTGATAAAGTTTCAAATGGTGATGTACCATTTGCTTGAACTAACACACAGCAACCTATTTTTACTTTTGCTAATTCCTTAGTTCACCTAAGACACTATATGATATCTATATGTTTATACATATATAGATATATTTATAGCTAGAACTATTCTTTTAGTAACCCTAAAAGCATGGATGGATATATAATACACATGAAAGCAAAGGCATGAAAGGGCTGGTGTTCTTTATGAAGGAGTAGTGTTTCCTTTGAAAATTGTTGACCACTCATTTATGAGTAAAAACCTTGGCAAACCGGGAGACTGAACAGATTTTTCGGAGATTATGACAGTGTCTTTCATTATTTCCGACACGTCTTTCCTAAAACGGTTCCTCTAGAATAGCTATGCCTGTCAGTAAACTTTATACGAGCAGTAAAGACATATTAATGGGGAATTCCAGCCCACGCTATATGAAGAAAGAAAGATCTCTGCGCTGGGGTCGAGAGTTCTGCCTTGGTGTAAGGAAATTAAATAAATTGGTTTTAAGAAGAAAAGATTGGTGTAGGCTGAATGCGTGTCTCCAGCTGAATTCTTGACAGAGAAATTAAGAGAGGCCGGTCTCAGCAAAAAAAAAGTAACGGTAGAATTTGCTGCCTTGATTAAGGAGCGCTTGGCGCACCCAAGGAAGGGACCGTTTGCTCTTTTATTTTCCTGGTTATTAAATAGACTGGAAAAGGGTGGCAAAGGGGGCACGGGGAAAATAACCAGCTCCACATGGAACGCGGGGTTTTTCCATATACCAATAGATAGTGGTTTCTTCAGGACTGTGAACACACACCCTTTTCGCTGGGGGATAAAGGAGATCATGTGAGCATTATCTCAATGGGGAAAGGATCCCTGCGCTAGAAAAGAGATGGGAGAAATTGAATGATCGGGAAGCTGGAAGGCTCGCAGTGGGGGAAGGGAAAGCATTGCTTGAATGAGACGTTTGAAAGATCCAGGAGACAGACCAAGACTGGGAAAGGTATTTTCGACACATTATATGCTAACTCACCCAGGTATGCACCCTTTGGCATTCGCGTTATGGAGAAGGATGTAGATATGGATTTTACATCTTAGAATTGATGTATAAATCTCGCTGCCTTTTGTTGTCTAATATCACTATACAATCGGCCTTACCAAATATCGATTGCCGAAACCCGTCACTTATAGAAGCACCGCACATACTACAGAGGAAGCCGATGTTTTATGCTGGCGTTGGCTAATTCGGTAGTTTTCTGGGTAGTATTTTGTTAATTCTCCAAATTCACCGTGTCCTTTGGTTGGATAAAATCTTCTATAAGGTGTAGGTTCTTTCAAAGTTGGGCCATCGATTTGTTAGGGTTGTTGTCCATAATTATCAATTCGTTCATGGGAAAAGATGACCTCTCGAATAGAAGGGGCAAGGGTTATCGCGCCCTACACGAGCGCGGACCACCTCCCGTACGCTGATGCCTTTAAATGGGCGAGAGAGACGTTTTTTGCTTAATATCTCTCAAATCTTTTCATTGCTGAAATATTAGGTTGAGTAGGAAAATAGTATTTGGATCTTTCCTGTTTACTTCCATCTTGTTTTAGTACTATTGAGGATTTAAGCTGAGATCCAGAAATGCGGCTGCCTTGAAAGCATTTTTCTGTAGAAGTTGAGATAAAGCTTCCTTTGAAAGCATATCACTACCTTGAAGGAATATGATAGATCTCATGTATATGTTAAAACTTTCGATCTATAATTCTAAACCCTAGCCGTGTTTTCTAATTGATGGCGTTTGTTTTAAACTAAGGATCTCAGTGATCAGAAAATCAATGTTTTTAACAATGTTGCCTCTTTTGATCAGGATTTCTCCCTAGTTTCCTTTCGAACCAGGCTTGGACATTTCCTTCTTGAAAGGATAATAACTGGAGTTTAAAGTCATGTAATATGCAAATTACATATATGTGCTCTTATAACCACCTCGAACTCAAGGGTTATACTTGGTTGGAGGGGATACTTCCTTATCCATATTCTAGAAATGAAATTCGTTGGTTTAATATTCCTTTATTTTTTTTCCATGTCTGGTATGGATATAGGAAAGTATACTCTGAGATGCATAGTGTAGAGACCTTGACATATAAAGCTTAAATGCTGAAACTTATATGTGCAATAAGTATAGTTTAATGATATAGGGTAAAGCCTCGCTGTGATAAATGTTTAAGAACACACGAGCCTGTTTGATGTTGTGGTATAGGTTAATTAATAACCCAATGACGGCACCTCCCCCACCCTGTGTAGGTTAATTGTTGGTTGTTCTTAACAGGGGGAATTAAGTGGAAATTTTTAGTCTTGAGTATTATACTTGGTCACACACGACGTTTCCTTGTATTATTACATGAAGTATTGATTAAATTAATTGCTTCACCATGAAGACTGGTTACCTGGGAAATTCTTAGAGATACTCTCTGTGAAGGAATTTTATGAAGGGAAGTATGGAAACATGGAAGTTGCAGATTGTAATCCTTTTGGCTGGATTTTAATAAAATGCAGAAAGTTTTGGTGGACGTAGCCCAATGATTTGGGTGAACCACGTATACTGGTGTCCTTTGTGTTTTGTATAAAATGTTTACTTCTTGTCTGTGTGTCTATAAATGCTGTAACCCTGCCAGTTGATTAATACTGGAGTTGTTTGTTGAATGTTTAATTGTTGTCTGTGTGTCTACAAATGTTGTAATCTTGCCAGCCGAATTTATTCTTAAATAGAGTTTATTTACAAAGTTTTTACAAAAAAGTTGGGCCCCTCTAACATAGCCAATTTTCCCTTATTTATATCAGAATTCTCCTGGCAAAAATTACATTGGTTTAACAAAACTAAACCAGCACTAAGCGTTGTTTTTTGATTCATCATCTGCCGGGATTCAGCGGGTAATCAACATCGTACTCACTCCAAGTGAATAAGTCATTGCATAGCTGAGTGTACTAGGAGTGGTGCTGATTCGATGGCAAACGAATCGTGAACTGATCTATCTTAGCTTACCGGATGCACCTTTATAACTCTAGAATCAACGATCCCATCCTAGCCATAGACTTCACATTGCTGTTAATGTATTTCCTGAGGCTATCGAGACCCACACTTCGATGTTAATACTTGAGTTGTTATTTTGATTATGTACTAGAACCATGATGATGAAACGCTTGAATGCAGTTTAAGTTTATGCATAATAACTTAATTGAAGCCACTTTTAGATACTACCCACAACATGTTTTAAACTAAATATTTCCAGGATATCTTATTGATCTGAATGGAATGAATACATCTTACAACTCATAAATAGGAGTATATGCATAAACAAATAATCTTCTAGACGTAATATCGTTGCTCAAAGATGATGATATCTCTGTAACCTAGTATCTTGGACTTTGGATATTTTTCGACTAAAAGATCAAAATGGAACTACTAACCTTAACCACTTAAGAGGCCGTAGGTTGGTTGAGAAAGTGACAAGTCATTATTCAGACTTGTTGGGTATCCTATGAGGAATGGTTTGAAACTACATGTAACCATTCCTCTATTTAAGAAGAATATATATTTCTTAGAATATATTTGCATTGCACACAGGAGGTAGGCAAGGAAGTTATGGTTAGAAATTGAAGGTTTATGATGCTTTAAGTACAAGGAAAAAGCCTCCATTTAAACTAAAAATCTAAGGGACTGTAGAGGGGTGAGTACGTATAAAAGGGCTTTACCATAGATTATGGGCTTTGTGATTTTGTATCATGATTAACTATCGAGACTGCAGATATCTCAAGTTCACAAGTCTGGGCTCTAGAGGAACACTGCTAATGTATCCAAGATACAGGTTTTCTTGTAGTTAAAGGAAAATGAAAGTAAAGAAACAGAATAATTCAAGTATTAAAGGGTAATGGTGATATGGAGACGTTACATATGGTATCAGAGCCAAGTTAAAACACTTGGGACAAATTGGGCTCAAAACGCTCCTACATGTCTTACTTTTACATGTTTACTGACCTTGGAGTTGTGCAGGGGAGGCTGGAGCTTTAGCTCAAAATCACAATGACGATGACCCTATACCTTGACAGTACTAAGTGAGACCTCAGCATGTAAGTACACAAGTATCCGGTTATTGCTTGCTCACTTACGAATATGTTTGCAAATAGCTAAGATGATTGCTTCGTCTCTATTTTTGGGTGGCACCAATAAAATTTACTGAAGTATAGAGGTCTTCCTGGTCAAGCTCATGGTCAACGAAAGTACCATAGGAGTTCTATTAAAATATTAATATGGAATTTGAGGATTCATAGTTTTGCATATGTGTATGTACTGTAATTTTGGTTCAGTTCATAAATATGGATCTGGTTATGATTATATTCTAAGATTTTTTGCTTGAGTTTTCTTATGCACCTAGAATTTTAATATGCATTAGGGCATGAGTACGTTCTGTGATTCTTGTGTGTTTTTCCATATGCGTTCAAGACCTCTTTATGCTACCAATTAAGAGATTGTTATATATGCATCCAAGTATGAGTACGCTTCGGCAATTATATCCTAGCATGCATTAGAGTATGGATTGGTTATGAGACTTAGAGTTCCATGGTTGTATGAAATTGCAAGGATAGATCTGATCGTAGGAAATTAATCCTGTTAGACCTGATGCTTGTATATGTTTGCATGAATAGATCCAAGGGATTGTATGTGTTCCAAGTATAGATCTCATGTATGGGAATTCCGATCTCGTGGTGGTATGAGTTTGCAAAAAAGGACCTGTTTACAAATTGAATTTTGTTGAGATCTAATGCTTGTATGTATGGGCGTGGCCTCGACCTTGTTGTGTGTTTGATTAGGTAAGGTTAATGCATGAGTCATGAATGGAATGCCTCCTATTTCCTTAATTTTGGAATTACTGCTGATATGTGTGATCCATTAGCCTTGTGGTTGAGTATTTGAGATCGAAAATCCTCATCTAGCTTCCCAATTCAATCAGGTATCAATTATGAATTTGTTGCTCAAATTTTATTAAATGGAATCTGATTTTTGGTAAGTTTCTTTTTGATACTTAATCTCCTCCCTTGCAACCTGAATACCAAAGATCTGATTAAATGCTTAAAGAATGTTGACACATTCTCAACAACGGCAGTAAAGTGAAGGTTTGAAAGTTGTTAAACGATCGTGTTTTGTGGGTATAAATTCATTGATAGAGGTTTTCAAGTTTTTGCTTTAAAACTTATTGCTTGTTCAGTAAAGTAACAAATATGAATACAAGACAAGCTGTATCACCTTTTGAATACTGACATTTTTGGATTGAGCATTGAAAATCCTTAAAGAGACGGATTGGCGAGTGTACTTCTTGATCTAAGTTGATCTTGCTAGAGATATTTTGGATATTGGTGAATGATGTTTTTATAGCTACAAGTACCAGCGTCATGATTGCTAAGTAGATAAATTCTTAGAGTCATGCTCTTATATTGTGAATGATCTAGGAATTAGGTCCTTGTGCTTGGATTTGAGTTGACCTTGAACAGTCTTGTGTTTTGATGATACCTTCATCTTGGGGTATTGATCTAGTAAGACAAATGGACTATTTGATGGATTGCTATCACATTGTCTATTCTAGAAAGAACCCTAGAATTGGTTCTAGTGCTAGATTGAAGGATCTTGTTGGTAATCTTGTGATAATAAAAAAAAAAAAAACCCATTAAGAATCTAATAACATTGTTGTTGCTTGGATGATGTGGAGATTGGCATTTTAAGAGCCTATATGGATTGGATTATCTAAAGATATTGTTGTTAAAAAATAATAAATGAATTGATGAATGTTGTATATTGTTACATGCTAACATGGCAGGATAGACCACGAACACTATCGGTTGGAGCCGACCATTAGAAAATACCTGTTGGTATAAATACGGAGGTTAAGTATGGGTGATGTTTTTACTCAATATAATTGTCGAACCTCGATTTTCCTTATGAACAAGGGCTAACTTATGAAGATGGTGTTGCATACTAACATTGCAGGCTATGACCATTACTACATTGAGGTACATTATGGTATGTAATCTGCCGGTGTATGTAAGCTATGCTCAATTGCTAAGAAAAGGAGTTAGGAATAATTCTTGTTTTGTTTACAAGGGTATGTAACTTGTGAATGATTAAAAAAAATCGATGCTAAGTATGAAACTCTCATTACTTGATTATTGGCATTTTTGAATGCTTTGACTCACCATGTATATTGAATTATGAATCGGGACAATGACAATAAATTCATGCAGGCACCATGGAATGTGCATTACAACAATCAATGTTAAAATTTATACAAAAAAAAAAAGAAGCTTTTTGGATGCCGTGGGAGCACCGTGGTGTTAGGCAAGTGATTGCCGCGTGAGCACACTGGTGTTAGGCATACATGCTGCAGAAGCACAGTGGTGTTAAGCAAGTGATTGCTGCGTAAGCACACTGATGTTAGGCATACATGCTGCAGGAGCACAATGGTGTTAGGCAAGCGATTGCCGCGTGAGCACATTGGTGTTAGGCATGGGGTGTGGCAAAAGACCTAGGCAAAAATTTGGACATCTGGAAAGACAGGACGCTGTTTGATGTCACTGAGGAGAGTAACCTCAGAATTATTGCAAGTCCACACCAGACAAGGAAAAAGAAACTCAAGGGAGTTTGGAAAAACATAATGAGCATAAAAACATGTTAAAATTCCTTTCCAAAAGACTGTTACAGTGATTAAGGGGAAAAATGGTTCCTCAAGTAGAGGACGACCTAGTTGACCAAATGTTGGAGATAAAGACAACGGAAAAGGGGAGTAACCATGTTTTATTTCCATTATGAAAATGATTGGATATCATGGCATAAAGGAACACCAAGAAATTGCATATTATTACAATGAAAAAGAATCTATGGCATATGTTTAATCGAATTACAATTTTGAACATGAATTGCTGAGAAATTTTTTTTTTTTTTTTTTTTGGCTAGACTCGAACCTTGTGCAGGTAATTGCAGGTCTTGAATGATGGGGACTTGAGAAGCACCAAAGGATCTCCAGGGTTCAGAATGAAGAGATAAAAAAAGAAGAAAAGAGGGCTCAGGATACGAGGGAAATGGTCAAAGGACAAGAACACCGAGGACGGTGTTAATTTTAGGGGGGAAGAATGTAATGTCCCTCTTATACACCCCAAGAAATTCGGGTTTTCTGAATGTAAGATGTACTCTTTCTTTTGGCGAGGAGCTCAAGGCCAAGGCCCCGCCAGAAGAAAAATGAAAAAAATTAATATGGTCTAACTTCCAAGTTGTAGGCTTAGGACGTGGACACAGCTTAATGACGGAAAACATAAAGAATAAAAGGAAAATATAATGAGTATAACCACTTAGGAGAAAAGGCGAATGGTTACGGAACCATTTCCTTGATGCCATGGTATCACGGATGCAGTTGAGCAGGGAGATTCTAAGGGTGACTTTTGGGGACTCGACTTCGTGATAATTATGCTATCTAAGAAATGATGGCAGCAGAATTTTAAGTACTTGTGACCTTGACTAAAGGGGTAACAAGCTTAGAACGATTTTGTTGAGGGATAATATGACACCATAGAAAGATATCATCACAAGTTCACCCCTGATAAAGTTTCAAATGGTGATGTACCATTTGCTTGAACTAACACACAACAACCTATTTTTACTTTTGCTAATTCCTTAGTTCACCTAAGACACTATATGATATCTATATGTTTATACATATATAGATATATTTATAGCTACAACTATTCTTTTAGTAACCCTAAAAGCATGGACGGATATATAATACACATCAAAGCAAAGGCATGAAAGGGCTGGTGTTCTTTATGAAGGAGTAGTGTTTCCTTTGAAAATTGTTGACCACTCATTTATGAGTAAAAACCTTGGCAAACCGGCAGACTGAAGAGATTTTTCGGAGATTATGACAGTGTCTTTCATTATTTCCGACACGTCTTTCCTAAAACGGTTCCTCTAGAATAGCTATGCCTGTCAGTAAACTTTATACGAGCAGTAAAGACATATTAATGGGGAATTCCATCCCACGCTATATGAAGAAAGAAAGATCTCTGCGCTGGGGTCGAGAGTTCTGCCTTGGTGTAAGGAAATTAAATAAATTGGTTTTAAGAAGAAAAGATTGGTGTAGGCTGAATGCGTGTCTCCAGCTGAATTCTTGACAGAGAAATTAAGAGAGGCCGGTCTCAGCAAAAAAAAAGTAACGGTAGAATTTGCTGCCTTGATTAAGGAGCGCTTGGCGCACCCAAGGAAGGGACCGTTTGCTCTTTTATTTTCCTGGTTATTAAATAGACTGGAAAAGGGTGGCAAAGGGGGCACGGGGAAAATAACCAGCTCCACATGGAACGCGGGGTTTTTCCATATACCAATAGATAGTGGTTTCTTCAGGACTGTGAACACACACCCTTTTCGCTGGGGGATAAAGGAGATCATGTGAGCATTATCTCAATGGGGAAAGGATCCCTGCGCTAGAAAAGAGATGGGAGAAATTGAATGATCGGGAAGCTGGAAGGCTCGCAGTGGGGGAAGGGAAAGCATTGCTTGAATGAGACGTTTGAAAGATCCAGGAGACAGACCAAGACTGGGAAAGGTATTTTCGACACATTATATGCTAACTCACCCAGGTATGCACCCTTTGGCATTTGCTTTATGGAGAAGGATTTATATATGGATTTTACATCTTAGAATTGATGTATAAATCTCGCTGCCTTTTGTTGTCTAATATCACTATACAATCGGCCTTACCAAATATCGATTGCCGAAACCCGTCACTTATAGAAGCACCACACATACTACAGAGGAAGCCGATGTTTTATGCTGGCGTTGGCTAATTCGGTAGTTTTCTGGGTAGTATTTTGTTGATTCTCCAAATTCACCGTGTCCTTTGGTTGGATAAAATCTTCTATAAGGTGTAGGTTCTTTCAAAGTTGGGCCATCGATTTGTTAGGGCTGTTGTCCATAATTATCAATTCGTTCATGGGAAAAGATGACCTCTCGAATAGAAGGGGAAAGGGTTATCGCGCCCTACACGAGCGCGGACCACCTCCCGTACGCTGATGCCTTTAAATGGGCGAGAGAGACGTTTTTTGCTTAATATCTCTCAAATCTTTTCATTGTTGAAATATTAGGTTGAGTAGGAAAATAGTATTTGGATCTTTCCTGTTTACTTCCATCTTGTTTTAGTACTATTGAGGATTTAAGCTGAGATCCAGAAATGCGGCTGCCTTGAAAGCATTTTTCTGTAGAAGTTGAGATAAAGCTGCCTTTGAAAGCATATCGCTACCTTGAAGGAATATGATAGATCTCATGTATATGTTAAAACTTTCGATCTATAATTCTAAACCCTAGCCGTGTTTTCTAATTGATGGCGTTTGTTTTAAACTAAGGATCTCAGTGATCAGAAAATCAATGTTTTTAACAATGTTGCCTCTTTTGATCAGGATTTCTCCCTAGTTTCCTTTCGAACCAGGCTTGGACATTTCCTTCTTGAAAGGATAATAACTGGAGTTTAAAGTCATGTAATATGCAAATTACATATATGTGCTCTTATAACCACCTCGAACTCAAGGGTTATACTTGGTTGGAGGGGATACTTCCTTATCCATATTCTAGAAATGAAATTCGTTGGTTTAATATTCCTTTATTTTTTTTCCATGTCTGGTATGGATATAGGAAAGTATACTATGAGATGCATAGTGTAGAGACCTTGACATATAAAGCTTAAATGCTGAAACTTATATGTGCAATAAGTATAGTTTAATGATATAGGGTAAAGCCTCGCTGTGATAAATGTTTAAGAACACACGAGCCTGTTTGATGTTGTGGTATAGGTTAATTAATAACCCAATGACGGCACCTCCCCCACCCTGTGTAGGTTAATTGTTGGTTGTTCTTAACAGGGGGAATTAAGTGGAAATTTTTAGTCTTGAGTATTATACTTGGTCACACACGACGTTTCCTTGTATTATTACATGAAGTATTGATTAAATTAATTGCTTCACCATGAAGCCTGGTTACCTGGGAAATTCTTAGAGATACTCTCTGTGAAGGAATTTTATGAAGGGAAGTATGGAAACATGGAAGTTGCAGATTGTAATCCTTTTGGCTGGATTTTAATAAAATGCAGAAAGTTTTGGTGGACGTAGCCCAATGATTTGGGTGAACCACGTATACTGGTGTCCTTTGTGTTTTGTATAAAATGTTTACTTCTTGTCTGTGTGTCTATAAATGCTGTAACCTTTCCAGTTGATTAATACTGGAGTTGTTTGTTGAATGTTTAATTGTTGTCTGTGTGTCTACAAATGTTGTAATCTTGCCAGCCGAATTTATTCTTAAATAGAGTTTATTTACAAAGTTTTTACAAAAAAGTTGGGCCCCTCTAACATAGCCAATTTTCCCTTATTTATATCAGAATTCTCCTGGAAAAAATTACATTGGTTTAACAAAACTAAACCAGCACTAAGCGTTGTTTTTTGATTCATCATCTGCCGGGATTCAGCGGGTAATCAACATCGTACTCACTCCAAGTGAATAAGTCATTGCATAGCTGAGTGTACTAGGAGTGGTGCTGATTCGATGGCAAACGAATTGTGAACTGATCTATCTTAGCTTACCGGATGCACCTTTATAACTCTAGAATCAACGATCCCATCCTAGCCATAGACTTCACATTGCTGTTAATGTATTTCCTGAGGCTATCGAGACCCACACTTCGATGTTAATACTTGAGTTGTTATTTTGATTATGTACTAGAACCATGATGATGAAACGCTTGAATGCAGTTTAAGTTTATGCATAATAACTTAATTGAAGCCACTTTTAGATACTACCCACAACATGTTTTAAACTAAATATTTCCAGGATATCTTATTGATCTGAACGGAATGAATACACCTTACAACTCATAAATAGGAGTATATGCATAAACAAATAATCTTCTAGACGTAATATCGTTGCTCAAAGATGATGATATCTCTGTAACCTAGTATCTTGGACTTTGGATATTTTTCGACTAAAAGATCAAAATGGAACTACTAACCTTAACCACTTAAGAGGCCGTAGGTTGGTTGAGAAAGTGACAAGTCATTATTCAGACTTGTTGGGTATCCTATGAGGAATGGTTTGAAACTACATGTAACCATTCCTCTATTTAAGAAGAATATATATTTCTTAGAATATAGTTGCATTGCACACAAGAGGTAGGCAAGGAAGTTATGGTTAGAAATTGAAGGTTTATGATGCTTTAAGTACAAGGAAAAAGCCTCCATTTAAACTAAAAATCTAAGGGACTGTAGAGGGGTGAGTACGTATAAAAGGGCTTTACCATAGATTATGGGCTTTGTGATTTTGTATCATTATTAACTATCGAGACTGTAGATATCTCAAGTTCACAAGTCTGGGCTCTAGAGGAACACTGCTAATGTATCCAAGATACAGGTTTTCTTGTAGTTAAAGGAAAATGAAAGTAAATAAACAGAATAATTCAAGTATTAAAGGGTAATGGTGATATGGAGACGTTACAATTGTTAAGTCAGATGATAATGGAAATTCTTAGACCATTCTTTCTGTCAAAGTTCTCGAAGCCATCCGTTGTTTGGTGCAATTTATGCTAATGGGGTCGGATAAGGTTACAATGTGACCGGTTTCGATTCTGAACAGATCTCATACTTGAATACAACAAAGAGGAAAACATGTTCATCAGGGGGGATTTGACAAGTCAGAGTGCAGGAGAATAATTCCGGGGCAGTATTTTGCAGTAGATCCCAAGGGTCGATCAGTGATGATTGGGGTTTGTGACTTGTTTATATTCTCCACTAATATAATGTTTCTCTACTCACCATTTCATCTCTGTTGTAAGCCCACAAGTTTCACATAACAATGGACTCAATAGTTGGGGTTGATTGTGGTTTTGATAACCCTGTTTTTGCTGCAATAGAGCTTGAATTTTTCATCATAATCTACACCATCCTACTATGCATATCCTTTGGAAACCAACATTTCCTTGTGTTTTTCAAGTTCTCCTTTTTCATTCATTTTGGTCTTATAAACCCATTTAACTCCAATACTGGTTTTATTTGCAGGGATACCAACAAGATACCGAGATTGTTTTTTCTCAATATCATCAATCTCTTCATTAATTTCTTATACCCACTGTGTATCCTTTATTGCTTCATAAAAATATGTGGGCTGATAGGAAAAGAAAGCATATTGAAATTTCTCATCAATAAGAGGTGTCTACTCATATAACTCTCTCAAACTTTTGGTATTCTCGTTCTGAGATGGAATATCTTCTATGTTTCCTCTTGCTTCTGTACTTCCAATCTTGGAAGTCTGATAGGTAGATCTGACATATCTGAACTTTCTTGTTGTGGTATGTTTGAAGGATCACTCCAACATTTGACTTCAAGGAATTTCACATCTCTGCTCACTACAATATTTTTGGTGATAGGATTATACAACTTGTAAGCCTTGTGTTGTTCACTATAAATAGTGAAAATGCACCGCTCACTCTTCTTATCCATCTTTCTTCTAATTTCATCAGGTACATTTGCAAATGCAACAAAACCAAAAACCCTTAGATGTGAAACACTAGTCTTAGTGCCACTCCATGGTTCTTTAGGATATTGTCCTAGACACTCATCCTACATGATCTGTTGAGAAAGTAGTCTAATCATGCAACAACTTCAACCCAATACTCATATGATAGCGTCTTATGTGACAACATGCTACAGGCCATTTCCATGATGGTCCAATTCTTTCGTTCAACAAATCTGTTCTGATGTGGAGTGTATTTGGTGGTGAACTATCTCTGGATGCCATGCTGCTTGCAAAAATTTGTAAGCTCGTGCGAATCATATTCACTTCCACCATCTAACCTAATCACTTTAATGAAATTTCCATACTACTTCTGAGTGAGGGCCTTGAAATATTTAAACCTAGAGAAGGTCTTTGATTTGTTCTTGAGGAAATAAACCCATATTTTCCTTCTAAAATCATCAAGAAATTTCATAAAATAAAATACACCTCATATGGATTCAGTTTTCATGGGTCCATGGAGGTCTTTATGAATTATTTCAATATGCTCTTTAGCTCAAGATGTGGAAGTGGTGAAGCTTTCCCTTTGATGTTTTCCAATGATACAATCCTCATAAGAGCTGGATTTTTCATGTATAACTGGTAACCCCTTGACCATGGACTATTTGTGTAGGATATTGAGACTCTTGAATGTAATATGACTGAATGTAGAGCGCCATAACCATGATTCATCTAGACTAGAAACAATATGGGCTACAGACAGTGGAAGGTTGGAATTCCTGAGACTGAGAACAAATACTTCGTTCTTGGTCATTTCAACTTTGGCTATGAGTTTCTTACCGGGGGGTTTATCATAAATAACACAATATGTATCATAAAATCAAATATCATATTGGTTCTGAATTAATTGACCTATACTGATTAGATTGACATTCAGATGCGGTACATAGAAAAACTCATGAATAAACTTATTTTCATTTTTATTTTAAATACAAGAATAATACCTTTTCCTTTTTCTCAAACCATAAAATCATCTCCTAGCTTGATATTTGTGACAACAAAGGAATCCAAGATAGAGAATAGTGACTTGTTACTGGTCATGTGATTGCTGCAACTTCTATCTAGTATCCATAAATCTGAGCTGCAATGGTCTTCAGTATCTTGATAAGAGAGAAACATAATCTCTCGCGATCCTTATTCTTCTTTAGAGACATTGGCTCTGCCACTCTTCTATTTTCATTGCTTCTTTCTGCATTCTCATTCCTAGACTAGACTTTCACTTTGAAGTCGAAGGGTTTCCAATCTTACCATTTTTACTCAGTGTGTTCCCATGTAGGAAGATGTGAGAAGATTCCAAGATTGATGTGTGCTAGTGGCTCTTGAGATCTGCGAGAAAATGGACTCCTTGATGCAAATTTGGATCGCCATTTGGTTGTGATATCTTGGTCTTGGAGAGATTCTAAGGAATGATTCTAGGCATTATTAATTAGGGCCAAAGCATTTGTATTAGGTTCTTTGAACTCATTTTCAACTATATCCCAACATTTGTTGAGCTAGACAAATATCTTCATATTGATAAACCAAAACTCATAGTTGGTACCGGTCAGTACGAGTCCAAAGATATCCTTCAAAGTGCTTGTGATGGTAGTATCCCAACTAGTAGGAATAATTAGAGATATATCTCTCTTTTTTCTTATATTATTGAAAAAACAGGCAACACAACTTGTATATCTAGCACAAGGCACTGGAGGGGTGCGGTACCAAAAATTGGTGTAAGTGACCAAGATTCACCACACTTTGAATAAGTGAATAGATCATTGGTACCACACTTTGTATGAAGAGAAAGTGTTGTGGCACCACACTTTTTCTTAAAAAAGAGTGCAAATAGTTTTGATGCATTGTAGTTCCCGATAGGGATAGGGTGCGTTGGTGCTCCAAGAGAAGAAGAAAAAAAGGTACACCCAATTTCTCCAAGCTAATGTGCTCCAGCTTCAATCACAACCTCTGTGTGTGTGTGTGCTTTCCACTTTGTGAAAATGATTTCCCAAGACAAAATAATGGATTAGGCCACATGCTATATTTTTCCCATCACTCCTTAATGGGACCGTGATCTCAATATTGGTTGCACCTAGAGTACAATTGCCACTCATAAAGAGGGTTAACCAGAGATTGACATATTTCAATCTTGATATCATGTCCTTGGGTTATCTCTAAGAGGAGTCCCTAAAAGTACATCAACTCGAGTTCACATATTCTCCTACATTAGAAAATCCTAAAACATAATCGTATGATATCCATTTCTGACCTTTACTAAATCAACATGTTTGTTAGAATTGAGCTCACAACCTCTCTCCTCCCTCTTGTGCATTCTCCATCCATCATCATATCCAATAATTTCAAAATTCATAACTATGAAATATTTGAAGGAAACCAACATTATACCAAGAAAAGGGATCTCTATATTCAAATGTCCTCGATATTATGAGACATGTGGATGTCCCTCTTATACCTAGGTGCCAATGTGTGCAAAGATCTCTATATTCAAATATCCCTCTTATACCTAGGTGCCAATGTGTACAGATATTTTTTTGTTTTGTTTACACTATTACTACAGAGGAGTCAAATCTGTTAGTAGCGACCTTGCTAAGAAAGATTCTTGCACATTGTAAACAAAATCATTTGAGAATTATCTTTAACGTAATTCACAACATGTCATCATCATAGTGCCCTGAAGACGGCTTACTGTGCATACATAAATTTGTAAGATAACAATAACATTTTTCCAATTATCTTTTTGCAGTATTACCTTCGTATACACGATTAAGGATTAAGGATTAAGGAGCAATCTTTCCTAAACAGTCGTTCTTAGATTCAATTCATACATAATAAGACTTTCTACAAATTCCTCACCATGAGGACAAAAAGGGTAATATACCAAAAGCACCTAAGCTAACAATGTCAAGGACACTCAAATTGTGACATCCCAAATGAGCTGGAATCGATTCTTAGAAGGAATGAAAAACTGTTTCATTCTACATTAGGGCGATTTAGTTATGCCAATTTAAACTCATTTTTCGTTGCTCAATCCTAAAACATCCTTAAGGAATACCAAAAGATAACATACATATTCTTTATTTTTCCCCATGAGATTCTTATGCCATATTGCCATCCTCCTAAACCAATTTAGGAGTAAAGGACAAATCATACTACAAACAACAAGAGGTTATTATCATTGCATCCACATGCCACTTACTTTATAATCAGGCTATATAGGAAACATATACAAGTGCGTAAAGGTTATGCCCACTTATAATAATCTTGAGTTCATTTATGTTTACCTTGAGTCCATTTCTTCCAGGATGACTCAACTATTTGTCCTGCAAACACATCATTACTCTTATACACCCACAATAGCCATAGTTAACAAAGGCATGATAGGTATAATGTCTTGCTCAAATAATACTATACCAACAAGCTTTATATTATGCATGAATAAAAACCATAACACCAAAATTATAGCAAGCATTGCTCTTCCAAGCACAAGCAACAGGAAAAGGGACAAGAATCCCCAAGGCAGTTGTTAAGATACAACAGGATTAGACAATTACAGTTTGATGAATAGAATAAATAACATGTTTCATAATCGAATGCATATATACTGTATGGTTCCCTACCATACTTTCATCATTTGCATCCTCATTACGACTCCTTCCGTACGCTTCACAACTTAGCATTAAAATATTCAACTATTCAAGGAGGAAAATATAAACTCATTTTATAAATGCAGCTAGCCACTTTAACGACTAATACTAAACTAGAAATTAAAACTAAATTTAAAACTTCACTTTCTAAGTTAAAAGACTGAACCGACTGAAAGCTCGACTTCGACTTTCCACCCAACCAACTGACTCTATCTGGCGTGCGTTATTCCACCTAGAGACACCCCCGAGCTTGGGCGACGAACCCACTAAGGTAAGGAGAAAAACATTCCCAAGTGTTTCAACAAGTTCCATGGTTCGACCACACCTTTTATCAACACAATGCTAACCTGCTACCCAATTGGGTGCCATTACTCTAAACTGTGCATAATTTAAAACTTCATCATTCCCTAGTATATTTTCATACCAGTACTATTTAATAATCTCTAGAAGCTTATTAATTGAAAGGATTACTGATTTTTTTCCAGAGAGGCCAGGGTTAGCATTAATGCCGATCATCCAGTAAATGGGAGTCCCATTTACTTCCAGAACAAATCCAGATATAGTTACACAATATTTTGCAGACCCATGAGAGAATAAGTGAACCATGCTTAACCCAGGTTGGATAGAGAAAAATCATGTGATTTTCGGGTCAACTTTTACAGAGATTTCATAGAGAGTTGCATTCAAATTTCAGATCGATTCACACACAATGCTCACATAACAGAATTACATGCCAAATCATTATTTTGATTTATACTAACAGTGTGTTGCCACAGCTTCACAAGCAAACTAGTAGTTCGAATTCACACACAGCATTTTCATAAAACCATTACATGTGAATCATCCGACCGAGATATTCTACCAGTGTTTGCCACAGTTTCTCGGCAACGAACAGATCGAATTTCACACACACATTATTTTCATAAAGGAAAAATACTTGTCAAACATTACTCGACTATGCTACCAGCGCTTTGCCACAGCATTTCGGCAACCACCAGATCGGATTCACTCTCAGCGTTTTTATAAAACACACACACAAACACACACACAC
>LPNX010219869.1:394619-423049 GCA_001517045.1 Pseudotsuga menziesii
CCAAACAATTCTTCAATGCAACTTGAAGATCGCAGTTAGATAATAACATTCAAACAGAGATTGACTTGCAGAAATAAATGGACTCAAACTCAGATCAATTTTGCCAGAGGACCGATCCAATAGATCCAAACTCACAAGGATAAGCCTTCGCAGTCTTTTAATAAACCCCAAACACCAGAATGTTTATCAGACCAAAGAATAACAACCAAATGCAGATCATGGCTCTAAAATAGAGATTGACCAAGAAGAACTTTCAAAATATCATTCAACTGAGATCGATTTCTTTCCTGCAGATCGTGATATAGAGTTAAAGATTTCACAAGTATAAATTCACGCAAACGTTGTGTCCACTAGATCGTGGCATAGACAATGAACACACACACACAGTATAGATTATCACCATCCCGCATCTACCAGATCATGACATAGAGAATAAGAACATAGATTTTCTTAAACATAATATACATTCATTCCATTACTGCATCTATCAGTCCCGAAATAGTGGGCATAGGGATAAGCCACACATAAAGTTTAACACCATAAAAAATAACCAGACCATCGTTGGATCCCCTAAATCTGAGATCGTGGCATAGGGGGTAAGCCACATACAAAGTTTTAAACAGAAATAAAACCAGGCAATTGTTATATTCCCTAGATTCGAGATCGTTTACCAGAAGATTCAGCGAACAGCGCCTTGGCAGCCACGATGCATTTTTTTTCTAGATCGATAAAAGCTTTAGGCAAATCACCAAATCAAAAATAATATGAATAACAACATTCAGACCATGAACCGATCCGAGCTGTAATGCGCTGACTCGATTGAAAATAAACTATGCTTTCAACAAATAATTCGATCCAGCTATAACACATTCATCAAATGGAGCATAATAAAATAAATGCAGATAAAACAATTCCGATATGGAAAACAATGTAACTGCAAAACAATCAAATGCAAAAAGGAAATAAACACTGATCCATTTTCTGGGAGATCGCGCCCCTTCCTGGAAATGGAATTAGGTCCTTCTCCCTTCTGGGTTACCCAACCCATCTCTAAGATTATAAACTCTCATTGAGATCATAGAGCTTCGAAGGGCACCCCTTCTATTGTCTTTTCCTCCTTTAAAAATGCAGTAGCACTCTCTGCGACTCCACTCCCAGCCCATGTGGGATAAAACAAATAGCCTCTTTTGTCTTTTACAACAATTCCTAACTTGGCAACCAAAATTACTTTTTAGTATTTTCTTTAATGTTCCTAAATAGACTTCTTAGAATCTGTTTTTTCCCTTTTAACTGTACTTACCATTTTGACTTTTAATTTTATTAAGCCTTTTCAATTCTTGATAGCGCTTGGGCTTTTTGTGGAACATTCCCATTTTAAAATACAGAGCTCTCACATGAAAGCTACGCATGACCACATTATTCACATATATTTAAAAATAATTCCAAATAATGTTTTTATATATATATCATAATATGATGCTCCACAAAAATGAAGGGAAAAGGATTATGACTTCTAAAGGTTTTTTCCTTTAATACTGGTTGTGTATCAATATGGTTTTCTTACAATTGTATCCCATCGTGCTATCTTTTAATACATATATATATAGCTGTCAAAGAGTAGTTGTCATATTAGCCTCTAATTATTTTCAGCATATAAAATTTAGTGTAAAAGAGCTTTTTAACCATACATAAGGCATTATATACAAATTAATGAAAAAGGTTTTTCTTTTAATCATATTAACCTTTTCTCCTATAATTATGAGTAGGTGTCCTTTTTCTTTTATCCTTTGATATTATGTCATCCTGCTTAGTATAAGGAAACTGTCTTTGTATTAATTAATATAAGATTTAATTCCCATACTCCTATCGTTGCATGGTCCCCTTATCCCCTTAAACTTAAAGCATAAAGCATTGTTTTTCTTAATCGACTCCACTATAGATACCAAAGACTGTCATGCTAGTAATTAAACACTACTCTCTATTCACTTATTATTTACAGGCACACAACATTCATTCAATGAGTTTCTTGGTTCCCTCTTTTCCGGAAATCCCTTTCCCCCTAGTGGGTTCGTCGCCAAATGTCGTTTTAGTCGTTCGAAGCATGCAGTCGTTTCCAGTTGTTAACCTTATCAATTATAACCATAACTTGACAGAGGTTTAAAGTCGATACTTACAGTGATATTTACTTACACTGTGAGCTTTAGGTCGAGGTGGCAAGGGATGTTACATCCCTCTTGTGCATTCTCCATCCCTCATCATATCCAATAATTTCAAAATTCATAACTATGAAATATTTGAAGGAAACCAACATTATACCAAGAAAAAGGATCTCTATATTCAAATGTCCTTGATATTATGAGACATGTGGATGTTTACATATCCTTCATGTAGATTCTATTCTAGTTAAATCCAGGTGGACTTCTTTCTAAATCTATAATTCCAACACAAACACATTATATTGAGGTCTTGATTGCATAGGTTCTTGGAGCCACAACCCTGAAGCTTCTCTACCTAGGAACTTTCCTTCCTTATGATTCATCTATACAAGCTATTGTCATCAGAATAAAGGGTTTAACCTTAGTAATACCCAATGAGTTTTTCTAAAGAAAAATGTGAACACACTATGATCATTCAAAGACTATTTATGTATTACTAGAAATTTAAGAATTCATATTTCAAAGGCTACATATTCGAGAATGCAATTATATTTATAAAAAACTTAACAATTTTCAATGTTCCCTTATGTTTTTAGGTCGTGAGAGCAGGAAAATGCATAGTGGGGATGTGTGGAGACGATCCAAAATTTTTAGGGAAATTCAAGGGGGAAAAGAGTCATTAGGGTCATAAAAATTATAAAAAATATAAAAAATGGTAAATCCCAACAATTACAATTCATCCCGTGTAAATAGAGTTTAAGGTGCTCCCTACAAAACCTCACTTGTTGAGGATTGGAAAATCTGATCACAACATAGGATATGTCCATCTCTATCGATCCACCCACCATAAAAACCCATTCACATGACAACGATATGCCCCAAGCCTCTGTTACATTATCAACCATAACATCCATAACCATGGATGTTTTTGGAAAAATAACAAAACTTAATTTTAATTTTTAATGATTCAACGCACTTCAACATTGTCTGAATACTTGGCAGAGATGTTATAATGGGGAAGTGACCTGAGGACCACGTTTATTAATGATTCCATAAAACATCACATTATTTGAGGCTTTGAAGTCCACATACAATTACAAAAGAGTGAAATATTAATCCTATATTGGGATCATATTAATCCCCCCCTACTGCAGGGTCTTATCCCTTGACTCTACCTAGAATCTAAAAGTTGATTCTCAAAGGACATTACTCAACACTATACAATTTTGATGAAACTTTCTAAACCAAGCATTAAAATAATGTAGAATTAGAAAAACATCCGAGGCTTAATAAGTGAATTTGCTTGACTAAGGGTACATTTTGATTTAAAACATGATAATGAAGTTAAACAATCAACAGTACAACCAACAAGGTAGATAGAGGTTGATGTGCTTGATTATATGCCAATCCCTTAACCTCATACACGATAGAATTCAATGGAAACATTGTATTATTGGAATTCTCAAAATTGTTATGTGAGTTGAATTATGAATGGTATCTAAATTTCTAATTTTTTCCATATGAACTTTGATGAGGTTGGAACCACTCTCAAAGATCCTGAAACAATTAACGGTAATGTTAAAAATTTAAGAAAAAGGATAGAAAATAGAAGATAATAAAAATGCCAATTTTACTTTAAGAATTTAATATTACCATTACTAATTAACACCTACAGAAAGAAAACACCCTACATATGCCCTCATGGATTCTTCTTTTAAGCTCTATTTAGCATCTAGGAACCCCTCATTTTCTTGAAGGAGAACCTTAGTGACCCCCATCCACTTGTTCACACTTCAAATTAGGGGGATGAGATCCTTTCTACATTTCCTCAAGTTTTTCGAAATTGGGGACAAGGAGAATTGTTTCACTAATATCCCCTAAGTCCTCAGGGCACATGGAACAAGGGGGGCGTGCTCCCGAACCTAGGTAACACATCATTGTGTAAGAATATTTTTAATGAAGTCAATATCATCTCAACACTCTCCCCTTTAAATTTTACTTGGGGTAAACACTGTACCCTTCGTTACCGCTCAAATTAGCACCCTTCATCGAGGTAGACATGTTGAAAAAGGTAGTAACTAGAGAGAAGTTGAGTTCCCGCTCAGTTTTAGTTGGCCTTCAAGCATGAAGGTGAAGATGACAAATTTTCCAGGTCCAAGAGCATAGTTCAACACATGCAACAGTAGTGGATTTGTCATGATCATTCTCCAAGTGGTAGATTGTTGGTTATGGAGCATGATCTTCCTAATTCAAGGATGTTATTTCAGTGGTGTTTGGATCTTGACACTTGACATGGGGGTGTGGGGGGGATTTCCCCCCTAGTATAGTCGTCAGGGGGGTCCAGGGGCAGGAGACGACTATTTTGGGAGCCCCTTTCTAGTAGGGGTTAAAGGGAAGCACCCCCATAGATAAAATTTAGGAAAAAATTCCTTGTAAAATTTGTAATTTTAGAGTCATTACTTGGTCAATAATGGGTGATTTATGGGCCCACAGTTTTGGGCATCCCGTAGTATTTTTCCATGGTATTCTCTTTATAAGGGGAAGGCATTGTAATATGGTTGTCTATTGTATTTTATCATTGTATAACAATATCTGTGATTGTGTGAGAGAGACTGAGAGAGTTAAGAGGAAGTGCAGCGAGGTTGCTGTATGTTTTATCCCTTTACTTTAATGGATGGAATAATAATAAGTGACTAGAAATTTATGTGTGGACGTATCCAATCTTAGTTGAACCACGCTATATTTGTGTCTCTCTTGTAATGTGTTTTAATATTTGCATCTTGTTTATTGTTTAATGTTATTGCTCTATGATCCTGCTTTCTAACAAGGGGGGTGTCATGGGGACTTCACTTAGTGAACCTCTCACATAGCACATGCGATCGTGGGATATTAAAGAATACCCTTAATTTCCAGAGATATTTCCCCAAAGTATTTTTGTTGAAACCCCCTCCCAATACTTAAAACCTCCTCCCCACCCCATTTTATACCTCAATCCTTATAAACCACCCTACCCACCCCCACCTTAAACCCCTCATCCCCCCAATACCTGCAATATATTGGTTTAATTTTTGATAATTTTAAACCCCACAATATGAACTAACATGATAGGATATTGGTCAATAAGTGAATCCCCAGTGGGGGGTGTGCCCCCTGCCCTAGGGAATGCATCACTATGTAACACTATTTTTAACATATTCAATATCAACTCAACAGTCTCCCCTTTACATTTTACTTGGGGTCAACACTATACCCTTTGTTACCGCTCAAATTAGCAACCTTGATCGAGGTCACAGATCTTGATGCAATGAGGGGTAAGAATAGGAGAAGCTAGCACCCAATGTGAGCATGGCCCTGCTCCTCAACACTTTAGCTCAACTCCTAAGACCAAGGGGGAGTCCCTAATATTAGTGGATGATATCAACAATCACACCAACAACACAAATAACTTTTCACAAGAAACGTCATAGTTAAGACCAGTGCCTTATGGAGTCAAACTATGAAACATATAATGACACTAAGTGAGAGTGAGGAGTTACAATAGTTTATTATGAATTTCAATATAAATAACCTCAATATCTTATTTCTTTTATAAAATTATAGTAGTGAATAAGACTTCATAAAATGGATGAAAACCAACCAAAACAATGCCACCTTACCACATAAGATGTACCTTGAGGGTTAGGGAAAGTAACATTTCCTCAAGAGGGTGAAGGGAATCCCTACACCAGATTTGAAAGTGCCTAACTCTATATGGTATTAGCTCTAACCAACCCTTAAATAGATGGTGCAACTGCTTAGAAATTTTCAATCGATGGCCAACCCCCAAAGAGTCAATCCTAGGCCTTTTCATTGTGTTTTTAGGCCTTCAAAGCTTTATGATTTGATTGGTGTAACTATTGTACTTGTTATACCATATCTAAAAAATTCCCCAAATAACACAAAGCATGGCATAATTTTCTATACAACCAAAGGAAATGAATGATGTTGAGTATCCATAAGTAAACCTACAAGGGTGCACTTTTCTAGTAGAGCACAATTCAAAAATTCATGATTTGTTTTAGATACACATAATCCATATTTTTCACTTTTTTCCAAATATTATATGTTTATGTATTTTTGTTATATATATTGTAATGCCCCAATATTTTGACTAGACATCTTTTGAGATAAGCGTGTCGCATTTTATTTTCTAGTAATCTGTAGGACTTAGTTTGATTGAGCAAACTATAATTACGACATGATAAACCAAATTATATGTTGTTGCTATGTTTATGATGTCACCATGAATATTATGTTACTATGTTTATGCAAGTATGATGTTGTGATTATCATGGGATTCTTGTATTTTACGATGATAGTATATGTTTAAATTTTTTCATTTATAAAATGTGAAATATATGATACAATATGTGGATACCATATGGTGTTGTGGTTGAATGAATTATTATATGTCATGTGTAGTTGTTATGAACCAAAATTGTTACGTGAAATGAAATAATGATGATGATATGGATTAATCGATGATCAAGTGGAAATTCTTGTTATTAACATGTATTCTTTTTGAAATACTAACAAACAAGGAATAAGGGATAACGTGATAGCCAATTACTGAATATGATGTGTGGATGAGCACATACTTATGAAGGGAACCTTATTGACCAAACCGATGATACAATGGCACACTCCAATAATCTTGATAGCAGCAGAGAACAATTTGATAAGGTATAGGCCCAATATGTTGAGAGAGATGGATGTATTTCCCACCCTATGTTACTACGATACTCGAGGTCATGGGAGGGCCGTGCTGAGACATGCTCCCCAAGTTTTTGTGATGACAATGATCAGATGCCTACTAGGAGAGGCTAGAGTTCGCTATTCAGCTGATGCTATTGCTTTCAGGTTCTTATGTGGTAAGGTCGGTGAAGCCGACATCCACTTCTATACTAGAAGAGGAAGGATAGGGAGGATGCAGACGTAGGTTAGGATGGGAGGATGTGTTAGATAGTATTGTTGAGGGTTGGGAATTTCTTGATACCGATTTAGTGGTAGTAGGTACCCATCTTTGTATTTATTGGTTAAGTTAATAAGAACATAACAAAATGATATAAAATGGATTAACTGTTAAATAACTTAGAATGTTAAAAATATGTATGTTTTCTATTTTTGCATGGGAAAATTACTATTATTAGTTAGCATGTAAGCATAGGTGGGATGGTGTTTGATTATAGTGCATGTCTGACTTGTGCATACACTAGACACACATGCACACCTTCTACATGTACGATAGTGTTGATGTACAACATACTTGTCACTTGAATAGTGGTATAAATTGTCATAGATAACTCACTTTAGGATATAATAATCAACTTAGATAATGAATGGTTAAGTTGTTAGTGTATGAAATAAGTGAATTAGTCATTGTTTACGTAAACAATGCAATAAATAGTTAAGATAGGTATCACTAATGTGAATCGTGATAGATAAAACATTAACACTACAGAATTTTACTATTTAACTATTAATCAAGATTAATTAACCATTAAGAGTACCTTGTTCATTAATATAAATATACTATGTTTATACAAATTTATTTATCGATTAAACAAATAAATGTTAATAACAAGAATTATTACTATTATTACCCGTTATTATTGATGATTAGTTTAATAATAATATTAATAATGGTATAACTATTGTGAGATACACCTAAGCTTTATTGAATATAATTAAAAGAATTATTTAAGTGTCCAAATTGTTTTACATGATTTATAAAATATATATTTTTATCATTTTTATTGTTAGAGGTTTAAACAAATGAAAAGCGATAGTGTAGCTTAATATTATTATATTATCCAATTTAAATGATTATTATTTTTTTTGAAAACTGAAACATGATGATTCAATCAAGATGGGTTGAGCAACAAGAATGTAAATATCCTCTCCATGAAAGTCAAGGTAATTATTATGTTATCTACCACATTCAAATATTGAAATGCATTCAATTAACATTAAATGAAAGATTTGGTAAACAAACAAGTAATAATAATAATTCTATGAATAAATAAACATAAGTCAACTCAAAGTGTACCCACTCAATTAAGCATTAAAATATTTAACTGCTCAAGTCAACCATGAATCGGGAAACCATATTGAATCATCATTAAAAATCTTGAATAGTGTAAGGGTATTAAGTATTTATAGTCCCGAAACATTATAGGGAAGGCACTGGATTAAGAATGAAGGAAGGAGGAAGAAAATGGGTATTAAAGGAAGGTCTCATGGAGGAGAAGGGGGGCCTATTTTTTATCATGAGAATATTATGTTAGTTATTATGATTTTGAAAATGGGGGATTTAGAGGAGGTAGGAAATTCAAAGTTTGAGGAGGGGTTAACAGAAGGAATTGGTTTGGTGAGACTACACTATTGATATATGGAAATGGAAATATCTGGAAAATACTACTAAGGAAGCAGTTCTTGGGATTATTGGTTTGTGGGATTGGGGGATAGGAAAACCATTGGTTTCCTAGGGCCAGCATGATAAGAGGTGGTCGACAGGGTGGTTCTATTAGTTTGGTCAGTGAGGCTTGGTAATAGGGAACTACGAGAGCTACATGAAATAACCACAACTCTATGTTATCCATGTATTCTACTTGTATATATTTGATAATTAAATTTCATTTATAAATCTTAATTCCCATGATTGAATCATTGCATATGAACCAAAATTTCTAGATCTGTTGAAAATATTTTACTATGGAAATTTTAGAATACTATGATATGAATGCAAATACAAAATAGATAGAAATTGTAACAAAACTTTGATGCAAAACAATACTAGAATTATTATTAAACCATACTCTAAATAAGTTGTTGTACAACAAATTGACCTAGTAATCAAATTAATGCTATTAGAGAAGGAAGAGCACTACATATATAGAACATAAATTTGATAAATAAAAAGGGTTGAATAAAATAAGGGGTTAGACCTTAGTTTTTAACCCTAGGGAAATAAGAGATCAAGTTTAATGTCCCATCTGAGTTTGTCTATTTAAGATATACCAATTACAAAAAAGACTACTAAATTTATATAGGTCAAAGTAGCCTTATCCTAATTAGGGAAAACAATGAATTCCAAGGACCAATTACAGAGAGCTCCTTCAAGGGGAAAATATCCTCAAACAAGATTGACAAGATTCAAGCAAAACCCTAACTTTCCTTTCTTAAGGTGCACAAGAGCAACACCAAACAAGAAAATTAAAAGATCTTATCAAATCCACCAAGATAAGAGAAAGAGAGAGGTATTAGGTCTTCCATTACACTTGAGTTATAACAACCATTCAACGGATTAACCTTGAGAGAAAGAAAAACCCTAGAAATTTCATCATCCAACATTCATCACAAGAAAATTAAATGCCAAAGAGATAGGTGTGAATGCCTTATAAGCTTCCAATGTATCAAGAGAACAAGTAATAAGATCATATTTGAACCCTCATCTTGTTACAAATGAGAGGGAGGTGCTCTTTATTCATATGGAGCAACCTAGCCTCTTTAGATTTAGATCCTACCTTACTAAAATATAAAATGAATTAACATTAGGGTTTGTCACCCACAATTTTGGGACTAATCCTAAAAAAGATGTTGATAGTGGTAGCACCCATAATTTGATTCATGGGCATGTGGAGGGAGAAAGCCATTGGTATATTCACCCTTTACCCAATTTCTAGATTATGATAGCCAATGGGGGTATCATGAAATGTAGGAGTCATTGTGAATATGTGAAACTTTGATTAGGTGACTCCCATGTGAAAACACATATGTTTTTTATTGACATGGGAGTTTGTGATATAGTTTTTGGGGTTAAATGGATCACGCATTTGGTCTTGATACCATGGATATTAAGGAAATTTATGACATGTTTACTAAGGATAGGAAAACACATCACCTCAATTGAATTACCTTCGGTTTTCTTGAAATCATCCCATCACACTGTTTGAAGAAATTATTGAAGAAAGACCACTCAGGTATCATTGTTCATTTCAATGCCATCCAATTCATGGAAATGCTCACACTTTATATCCCCCTTAACTTAAAATATGTTCTCTCCCAATATCAATAGGTTTTTGAGGCACCAAAGTGTTTAGCCCCCTCCCATGGGGAACATGACCATGTTATTCCTTTAATCCCAAGGAGTCAACATCCCAATGTTCATACTTATCGCTACCCTTTTGAACAAAAGAATGAAATTGAAAAAATCATTCAAGATTTATTGGAGGTTGACATCATATGTCCCAACAAAATCCCTTATTCCTCCTTGGTGGTTATCATCCTAAAAAGGGGGAGATCTTGGTGCATGTGTGTTCATTTTGGAGATCTCAACAAATTAACCATCAAATATAAATTTCTTATTCCTATCATTGATGATCTCTTAAATGAGTTGCATGGAGCCAAATTCTTCATCGAACTTGACCTTTGGTTGGGATACCATCAAATCTAGATCAAGGAGGAGAATGTAGCCAAAACGATCTTCTACACTCACAATGGTCATTACAAGGTATTAATCATGCCCTTTGGCCTTTGCAATGTCCCATCCACTTTTCAGAGCCTCATGAATAAGATCGTCCAACATTTCCTCTATCATTATGTCTTGGTCTTCTTCAATGATCTCCTAGTCTATAACCCTACTTGGGAAAACCACCTTCAACGTGTTGCTCTTACCTTCCAATTATTGCGAGAACACCAATTATTTGTGAAATTCCCCAAATCGGCCATTTGAGCTATAGAGGTTGAATTTTTTTGCCCATATTTTGGTTCAAGATGATGTATTTATGGACCCCAAGAAAGTGGCAACTATGCATAGACCCCACCTCAAAACTATGATGAATTGTATACACCCCTTCTTTAGGATAAGGTCAAGTAGTTAGTAGTCAACAATCAATGTAAAAAAATCCTCTTTATTAATTAAGACCCACTAAAAAGTTTGGTACATCTTTGATCATGTCAAAGTAGTTAGGGTTTTGGTTCTACTAAGTCTATTTAAAGAGATATAAAACTATAAATGATTATGTAGATAAATAGTTACATCAAAGCAAGTGAAAAATTACCCAACCTTGAAAGGTGTTTGAATATTATCTACCTAAATTATTTCATTTATCATAATATAGAATTTGATTATTATTTGTCTAAATTATTTCTATACAATAAATATTAACTTATTTCTTCCCATATTTATCTTTATTTCATTTATCATAATATAGAATTTGATTATTATTTTTCTAAATTATTTCAATGTAATAAAACTTAGCTTATTTCCTCCCATATTTATCTTTCCACTTTTTGTATCTCCTTGTTTAAGTTTGATTTGTAATGCATTCTAGTAGATATCGTGATCATGTCAAGTCACAAAGGTTAAGATGTCGGCTTTGGGTGTGGACTTCGTGGTTCCAGCATATGCTGTCCATTCAAAAAAATTGGTACACGAAAGATATCCCTTTGTTATCAATGAAACAAGTAATCCAACCTTCTCACCGAACTTTCATATTCGGACTTTCAGTGGAATATTTTTGCATTGTAATCTGTGTATGAAATGTCGTATGGATTGGTGAAGATCACACAGAGACATGGGTTGATCTCCTTGCTGTGAAAAAGCTCATACCAGAAAAGGCACCTGGAGCAAAGAAGAAGACGAATTACTCATTTCATATATCGAAGCCCATGGACAAGGCTGCTGGCGTTCCCTTCCAAAGGCTGCAGGTTCCATTCCTCTCCATATCATATTCCTCTCTTGTTTTCCAGTTTCAATGCAATGTTATGTACTAACCTGTGTTCTCTGTTCGCTCACTGCATTGTAATCAATGCGAAGTTATGTCATCTTCTTTGACCTGTCGTCTGTTCAGGGCTGCAACGGAGTGGTAAAAGCTGCAGATTTTGGTGGATAAACTACCTTCGTCCTGACCTAAAATAGGGCGATTTCAGCCAAGAAGAAGATGAGCTCATTATCAAGCTTCATTCCAGGCTGGGTAACAAGTAAGAAAAGGGCTTTGACTACAGGCATGGCAATCATATTTGGACAACAGCTGCAGGCACGAATATTGATACATACGTTTATGTATGTTTCAGGTGGTCTATGATAGCAAGCACAATACCAGGGCGAACAGATAACCAGATAAAGAATTGCTGGAACACTCATATTAAGAAGAAATTGCTAAAAGAGGGCGTGGATCCTTATACCCATCTCCCTATAATTCCAGATCATGGCTCTTTTGGGTGCTCCAGTGAGAATCCTGTACTTCCGAAGCGACGTTGTAAGCCCAGTGAGGTATTGATTGATTTTTTCCAAAAGAAGACTCCAGGATCCAGGAACTTACTTATGGCAAAGGTTAAGTTCTACAGGTCACGATCATGCATATGACGAGGATGTGAATCTTGACTTATCGATTACTTTGCCATCCCTGCGCTCATGAGAAGGGGCTTGGAGTAGTTCTGGGGAGCATTCCAGTGGGATCAAGCTGTCTAACGATTGCATTCGATAAACAGCTTATGCATTCCAGTGGGATGATAAAAGAGAAATCTGCTGTCGTTCTAATTGTTAGGCGTAGTGAACGTGTATCCATTGGATGTAAACATTGAGAATAAATGGTATGTAGAAATTAACGGAACTGCTTATGGATATGATGCTAATTCAAGTTATCAATTTCGATGAATCTCCAAATATATCAGGCGGGATGCTAATTCAAGTTCTCAATTTCGATGAATTCCAAATATATCAGGCGGGATGCTAATTCAAGTTCTCAATTTCGATGAATCTCCAAATATATCAGGTTCCGCCCATTAATTTGCAGTAATATATTGATGTTAAAATATAGAAGTATTGATGTTCGTTGTTTATTAGTTATAATTTGGGTAGTTAGGGAAAATGAGTGTTATTTTTTTTTGTCTAGATTCAATTTTTATAAGTAACCAGTTTACTTTGGTTCAACCCCTTTGTAAAGAATAAATTCAAAACCCAAGACTTTCAAAGTTTAGCCTTAAAAAAATGTTCGAAATAAACAGTAAACAATTCGATTAACCGTCCTTTTTTCTAATTTGATATTTTTTTCAGCGGGTAAAAGTTGGTTCGTGACACGCACCCACATTGTGATTGTGTTGGTCTGAAATTAGAAACGTTTCCAAAACTTCATGGGGTAATGACATTGTTTAAAATTCTATTTATATCGCCATGATTTATGTACACCGCGGAATCTATTTTTACGGTAAAATTTGTTGGGCGGTCAAATGATCGGGACTAACAGATCTGACATGGTTAAACCATAAAAATAAAATCAATGCCAGTTTTCTGATAGGTGTTGAGTCATATGGCTGTCTCCTGGTCCATTGATCTATGCTTTTTTCCGTAACCAGTCATGCCATTTTATCTGTAACCGGTCATGCCATGTTATCTGTATATTTTGATTCACTCTTGAATAAAAGCAGTATAGTTTTTTTTTGAAAGAACAATATAGTTTCTTTTGTGAAAAAAGAAAATTAATAGCAATTCTTATTGGACTTATTGGACTGCATATTTTCATTGAGTATGTATACTTATACCTTTTATGACTAAGACATCCATTTTAAACCTGATTTATTAAGCCTTCAAGAAATCCATACTCTGTGCAAAACTTTTTATTTCTTAAAAGACTTGAGCAGACCTGCGATAGTATTTTTTGGGGCTGAAATTCATCCTATGTGAAAAAGTTTTCATTGTTTAAAAGAGTTGAGTAGATCTGCCCTGGTTTTTGTTGGCTGAAATCCATGCTCTGTGCAAAAGTTTTCATTGTTTATAAGAGTTGAGCAGATCTACCTTATATTTTCATTGTTTAAACGAGTTCAGCATATCTGCACTAGATTTTCTTGGGCTGAAATCTATCTTCTTCTGTGCAAAACTTTTTCATTGTTTAAAAGAGTTCAGCATATCTGTGTTAGATTTTTTTAGGGCTGGTTTTTTGGGGGCTAAAATCGGTCTTCTGTGCAGAACTTCTTTCATCTCCATTAGATTTTTTTGGGCTGCTTTTGTTGGTGTCTTTTATGAATGGTATTAATGTTCTTTTCTCTGTTTGAAATACTAACTACATAGATTTATGTGAAATTATAGATATCAAACCTTCTCAAAAATCACTTGTTTAGTATTTTTTTTAAATAGTTATGAATTTTGTTTGTAGGGAGTAATTGAAAACAATGTTTTGTTTTAATAGTTATAAATTTTGTTTGTAAGGAGTAAATTGGAAACATTTTTTTAAAGTAGTTATGAATTTTTATTGTAGGGGAAATAGGATATTTATGAATCTTATTTTAATATTATTATTTTTGACAGAAATAGGCATAATAATGACTCTCAAAAGATAAATCAAAACCCCAATCCTTTCCTTGGCTTGAGTTTTTATAGAGATATTTTTCAGTCAAAGGGACACTTAAATCAAGAAACCTTGATTTCTTGATTTAACCCTCTTTTAATTAATTTGGGTAATTTTTAATACTTTAACTTAGAACTTTCAACTAGTTCCTAATTAGACTTTTGTAGGTATTGTACTATTTATTATCTTTTAATAATAATAAATAATGGATGAAGTTTTTTTTTTTATCATTAATATTATTACTATATTTATTCTTTATACATACCATGTATAAAATACATAATAATATAAAATTTGTTAACATTGGTCTTTGGGCATCATATACCATGATCCCTAGACTTAATGACACTTTTTCATTAAGGTCAACATACAGATGGTTAGCTATACTAGGCTAGGCAACTCTAAACATCCTTGCATGTTGGATTCCCTCGTATAACATGGTAGTTCTTCAGTACTTGATGAGAATACATAAATTCAAATTTTCATTTAATCATTTAAAAAAAAAGTATGATGAGATCAATATTTTTCTTGAGTGGTTTTCACTCGAGAACTATTAATTATTTTCAGTAACCCCTAACGCTTACTAGATCCCATACTCAACGCTATAAATAGGGAGTTACAAACTTAGTGCAATTCCAAAGCTCTTCACTCAACACTAATGATAGGATGTAGTTGTATGATACACCTAGGGATACAATGGCCAAGGATCCGATGCTTCAGATCTTATGCTCAACATCAACATGGAAGGCTCTAGCGCTTATGCCCAACACTTCCAATTATCTTTTCATGTGTTCTAGAGCTTCTCGCTCAACATGAAGGTAAGTACTCCTGTGCTCCAGAGCTTCTCGCCCAACACAAATAATCAATTACTGATGTGCTCTAGAGCTCCTTGATAAGAAAAAACATCTCATCAATCCTGCACTTCAGGTTCCATTCCCATCACAAACAAGCATATATATATATCATCAATAATTGGATTATAACCAATATATAAAAACAATCATCATGTTGATATGTAGTGGGGTCTTCGACCCAATATATCAAAATATAACATCAAGATAACATCATAATCAATAGGCTCATGCCTATAAGTTCTAGGTCCAAAATTTGGGATATTACGTCCCTCTCCGCTTAGTACAACACCGTCCATGGTGTTCTAGGGACTCTGAATGAAATCATGAAACAAGGTGGGGTAAGTCTTTCTCATGATGGATTCATTCTCCCAAGTAGCCTCATCAACCTCAAAGTGATTCCATTGTACTTTAAACTAGACTATGGTGCACTTCCTGAGCTGCACCTCCCTCTTGTCCAATATATCCAGAGGTTTAGGGTAAAACTCCCCCTCATGTTCCACCTGTAATAAGGACCAATCAATTACATCTTTAGTATCATAAACATATTTTTTAACAAAGATGCATGGAAAACATTATGGACTCTTACATGCAAGGGTAATGCTCGTTCATATGCCACTAGCACTTTCCTCGCCAGTATTTCAAAAGGTTCACAAAATCTAGGTTCTATCTTTCCACACCTACCCAAGCTCAACGAGCTTTGTTTGGATTTTACTTTCAAGTAGACATGTTCGCCTACTTCATAGTCTTTCTATTTTATTTTCTTGACTGTGTAACTTTTCTGGCGGTCTTGCGCTTCTTTAAGGTTCACCTGGACCTTGGTAACCAACTGTTCCAAGCCCTTTAACAAATCAGTCCCTAACATGAGCCGATCCAACGCTCTATCCCAAGTAATCGATGTTCTACACTTCTGTTCATAGAGTACCTCAAATGGGATCATCTTAGCGAAAGCTTGATATCCATTGTTATACACAAACTGCAAGATGCAGATAATCCTCCCACTTGGTGGGGTTGTTTAATATGACATACATCCAAAGCATATCCTCAAGAATCTAGTTTACTCTTTTTGTTTTCCCATTTGTATGTGGGTGATAAGCAGTGATAAATTTCAACCGCGTCTCTAATTCAAAGAACAAATATCTCCAAAAGATTCCTATAAATTTAACATCTTGATTCAAGGTCAGTGCCTTGGGAATCCCATGCAATCTAAATATCTCCTTCAAGAAGATATCTGTAATGTTCACTTCCTTATAGGTCGACTTGACAAGAATGAAGTGTGCTGCTTTTGACAACTTTTCAATTACTACAAAAATAGAATCATTTTGCTTCTTACTTTTCGATAGACCGGTGATAAAATCCATACTAATGACCTCCCACTTCCATTCTGAAATGAGTAATGGCTACAGTAATCCCAAAGGATGATGATGCTTAGCTTTGACCAACTAACATTCCTGACATTTCACAATAAGCATTGCAATGTTGGCCTTTAACTTAGGCCAAAAAAAGTCTCTTGACGGTGGATATCATCTTTTGATATCCTAGGTGCCCCGAGTAGGGTGCTCGATGAAATTCCATGAGGATGTTGGACCAAATGTCCCCTCCTTCTGGAATGTACAATCTATCCTTGGACCATAGAAATACGAACTCGTCTACCTTGTATTCTTTTTGTTATTGAAACAACCTGTCCTCTTAGACTTTCTTGAGGATTTCTACATAGAAAGGGTAAACTCTATTGGCTATTCTAATCCTCTCATGCAAGTCTGCATCTGTTTGACTCAAATTCACCTCATATATCATATGAGTTCGTCGTCTCAAAGCATCAACAACCTTGTTCTCTTTGCCATTAATATGCTTTAGCTCGAAATGGTACTCACTAAGAAAAGTCAAACATTTGGCTTGCCTCGCATTTAGATATGGTTGATCGAATAGATACTTTAGACTCATATTGTTTGTCTTCAGAAGGAACATCCTTCCCATGAAGTAGTGCCTCTACATATTCAAAGTGTGGATGATGGCTGCTAACTCAAGATCATGTGTGGGGTAGTTTTGTTCATGCTTTTTTAACTTCCACAATTCACAACAAATCGCATGATCGTTTTGCAAAAGGACTCCTCCAAGTCCTTCCTTGCTTGCATCCGTGCAAACAATGAAATCCCCATTGAGATCTGCAATTCGTAGTATCGATGCGGTCATCAAAAGTTGCTTAAGATTTTGAAAACTTTCTTCACACTTGTCAGTCCATAAAAACTTATTTTCTTTCTTCTACAAAGAGATCATGGGGCAAGCGATTCTCGGGAAGTTCTGAATGAACTTTCGATAATATCTGGCTAATCCCAAAAATGACCTCATGTCAGTGACACTAGTAGGGGTATGCCAATCCTTTATGGCTCGAATATTTTTCAGGTCCACAGCTATCCCTGTCTCTGAGATAATGTGACCTAAGTACTATATCTGTGGTTTGTAAAAATCACATTTACTAAACTTAGCGTAAAGATGATGTTCTCGCAACACTCGTAGTACTATGCGAAGGTGTTCTTCGTGTTCCTCGAATAAACTAGGATGTCCTCTATAAAGACCAGAACAAACTTATCCAGATATTTACTGAATATGATGTTCATTAGACACATAATGTTCGCGGATGCACTGGTCAAGCCGAACGGAATCACTACAAACTCGTAGTACCCGTACCTTATATGAAAGGCGGTTACGTGAATATCCTCGTCATGAATCCATACTTGATGGTACCCAGATCGCAAGTCAATTTTTGAAACTATTTTAGCTCCTTCCACTTGATCGAACAAGTCATCGATCCTAGGGAGTGGATAACGGTTCTTGATAGTCAATTTGTTCAACTCACGGTAATCAATGCACATCCGCATGATACCATGTTTTTTTCTTTACGAACAGTATGGGTGCTCCCCAAGGGGACACACTGGGTCGAATATACCATTTCTCTATCATCTCCTACAACTTAAGTTTGAGTTCCACCAATTTTGGTACACTCATGGGGTAAGGGGCTTTGGAAGCTGGAACTGATCCTCGGGTCAGTTCGATGGAAAAGTCTAGGTATCATTTTCGAGGTAATCCTGAGAACTCCTCAGGAAACACATCCTTCAATTCTTCAAGAACGAGGAAGTCTTCTATGCATTGTTCTCTTTCAGACTCTATGTCTCGGATGTGTACTGCAAATAACTTGCAGCCCATCCTAATGAATTTTTTCCCTTATAAGGCATATATTTGTCTTATGGAAACTTTCTTTAGAATTCCTTGAACCTTTACTTGGTTCCCTTCACTATCAGTACACAAGATTGACTTGTGTAAGCAATCGAGCATGACATGGTGTTGTCCCAACCTGTCCATGTCGATAAGTATATTGTATGATCCTAAGTATAGGATGTTTAGGTTTACCTTTGTAGGAAAACCATTTAGGTTAAATTCACAATCTTTAACTATTTCTGAAACTTTCAGTTTCATACCTATTGCTAACTGTACTAGCCAAGGTTTATCATGCTTTACTTTGCCTAGTTTGCATACATCAACAATTTTAGGCGAAACATAGCTTTGGCAAGCACTGGGATCAATAAGGATTGAAATAGAAGTGCTCAAGACCTTACCTTCTATATCAACCAATGTTTCTTGATGGTCTTCATGTCAACTATCCAATGCTGCATAAATCCACAGTTTTCTCGTTATGTCCTCGATGGTTGGTTCTTCTTGTAAGTTATGCAAGACCCCATTAGTCTTGCTCTTACAATATTGAGCATAATGAGGCCTACTGCATTTCCATCACTTTATCAATTGCAGGGTAGCATTGGCTCCAATTGATACTAGATTGTTACCATTAGGAGCTGGTACATATAGCTTGGTACTAGATTTGTTGAAGTTCTTGTTTGCTGAAAAGTTGTTATTCTTCTTTCTTGATGGTTATGGGTTAAACCCAGGTTTGCAATTATCAGAAAATTTCTTAGACTTGTCTCTATTTTGGTTCATGTTCTCTTGTTGTAACTACCCATGCTCATAGCAGAGCTTGGCATTGTGCAGCGTGGTATCCAAAGTTTTTGGCATGTCGAATTCAATCCTTTCCCGAAAATTGGGAGGAAGAAATACTAAAAATTCCTTGATCTTTACCTTTTCATCCTTAATGTATGGTACATAATGTAACAGATCTAGAAATATGTTAAGAAAAGTGTCCATAGTCATGTACCACATATGTAGTTCATCAAAATCTCTCACCTTTCGGTCAAAAAACATTTTTGACATATATTTCTCTTGAAATATTTTTCAGAAGTTATCCCAACGTATTTCTCTTAGCTCATCTTTCTTGGTATGTTCTAAATCTCTCCACCACCTTGTTGCCTTGCCATTCAAGTTATAGATGGCAAGTTGGGCCTTCATCTCATTTGAGTAGTTATGCACTCGAAAATATTTGCTCATACCCAGAAACCACTCTTCATCCTTCTCCCCAGTGTTCACTTCACCTTCATAGGTCGGGGCTCTTATTTTTCTAAATCCCCCCTGAAGATTGTCATCGCTCATTTGCTTCTTTCTATGTGGAGAAAGAGAGTCATTACTGGGTTATATACTTCATTCATTTCTACATATGTTTATTTGTTATTTACAAGGTTCTAACTTAACTTTGTTCTTGGAAACAAAGTGGGCGGAGTGGCGGGACTAGTTCTCCCATGACGGTCTAAGAGGTAAAGTGTCTACTTGCCTGACATGCTTACTTAGTTCTATTGAACTAATGCACCTCTTGACTTGTTTATTTGCAGGTGTACCTAGTGACGATAAACTGTTTACATAAAACTGAAGCTTGTTCATTAAAGCACCTACTATTTATTATCAGGTATTTTCTGATCAATTATTCTTATCCCATCCTATTTTGTATTTCATGTTTATTTTATTATAAGCATTAACATATATTTTATTTTTATTGGGAGGTTATAATATTTGTTAAAGATCAAAGCTTCATTTTATACATAACAAATACTACCATGGCATATTTCATATGCCATGGTTCTAAGCTTAATGTTTAGGAAAATGGGAAAGCAATGGTTTAAGGCTTAACCTATGGTTATACAATACATATGATACTTGTGCATTAGGGATTGACTTTGGGTTAGCATATATATTGCATGGAATAAACATTATACTATACCTTGTATTAAGCATTGGCATGGCGAGTTATAGCATATGGTCTGACATTATGCAATGGGGTTTAAGACCTTGCATCGAATGGAGACCAACGTTAATGAAATGATTGTAAACTATGAAGACGTGGATTTTGGGTTGATAATGGACACCAGTCGGGCACCATTTATGCGTCTCAGGGTTTGGGGCAGCCCAAGCTTAGGGCTTGGCTCCATGAATGACTTGGTCATTTTGCTTGGCTCGTTGATGGTTTGGTCTTGGCTCTGTGCAGTGGATGGAGGTGAATCTTTGGTTAAAAAAGGTATGCTTCATTAGTTTCATGACAATGTTTGATGTTTGTTTCATGGCTAATTGAGTTTCATACCTCTCATCCCTCGTCGTTTTGGTGGTTCCAGGTGACAGGGTTGACGAGGGGTGGGATGGCTCAGAGCTTCACTGTCACTTCAAGGATGATTCCATAAGGTGCACAGTAAGCCTTTTAGACAAGCCCGCACTTGTAACCTCTTGGCCTTATGGGTAGGGCTGGTTTATATTACATTGTTGGTTGGGGTTTTAGTGTGGGATTTCAATTTGCCTTCGGTCCTGTGTTTAGAATGTTTGGGTTTGTAAAATAGTTGTGTTGTTAGAAGCGAATGGGGAACCTTGGGACTTTTAACAGACTCTGCATTTTGTTTATGTAAATAACGTTTTGGTTTGGGGCTTTAATCCTAGGCATCACCATTTTTTGCAATGGTGCCATAGCCCTTGGCATGACTGTGTAAACTTCGATTGAATACTTTAATAGTTACTGTGTAAATAAATCTATCCCGTGTTTGTGATATTGTGTTTTTATTTTTAAATCTTGGATTTATGTGCCATTCATTTTCGTGGATGGTCTATGTATAAATGCTTATATTTATTTCTTAGCTATAATACTTGATAGCATATGGGTTGAGGCCATGTTTTGTATAGCATGAGAACTCCCCACGGTTGATGCGATACCTTGAATGGTTGCAATTCTTTATTGTTTCGTTTATTAGTATGTAATGTGGAATGTGAAAGAACCATGGGTGTGAACCCATGATGGCTATAATTGCGGTAGGTTGACTTGTTGACAGGCATACAATATCTCATGGTTTACTTTTAAAGGACTATGTATTTAGTTAATGTGGCTGAGTTATAGCGTGAGTGTAGACATAGGGTCTCACGACTTTGTTGTAGCATGTTTAACTTGTTATTGTAGCCTGCATATACTCTGTGTATAGTGTGGCCTTGATAATTGTAGAATGAATCTATAGGATTTAAATCCTGGTCGATATTTATTTAATGAGTATGTAAATAAAATAGATGGTTATGAATTGGGGCTTTAGGTGCCCACGGGATTTGATTCATGCCATCTCTTGTAATTTCTACGAACTGTTTAAATATTATGATGAGATTTATATAAAAGAAACGATTCCTGTATACAAATGTAATTACATAGTTTTAATTGTTATATGGAATGAATGCATGGTTAATTAAATGATTACCACGTATACATGTTTAAGGTGGATTCTATTATGGCCTACGATTTGGGTTTGGATACCCATAGGGGTCGATACTACGACCTCTGTGCAACTTAAGGGTTTTAATTTAATTATTGTAATGTTACTTGGTTACTTGTTATGTGATGGCTGTGAGTAATATTAGATGGAGCTAAAATGATTTATGCATACGATTTTGATAATGTTTATTTAATGGAAAATGGTTTGTTACTTAACATATATTTAATTATATAGACCTTGAAAGGTCTTCACTAGTTTGTACCTTGGATTTAGTATAGAATGTTTATAAATTGTTCTTTAGATATAATTACTATTGGGTAGATTAGATTTGTTTTCTATTCATGTAATGTCCCAAAAAATTGAAAATAATAATAAAATTATAGGATCTATTGAAAACTACCTAAAGGGGATCATTATTACTCATGCAGAATTACATGCGCTACTTAAAATTTTGATCTCTTCAGAAACTTCCCATACTGTCTTGTTAATCTCTTATCCGTTCAGTAATTATTAGTTTGTTTACTTCTTATGTCTTAATTCTGTTATTTAAACTATTTATACATCTTAGTTATTACTGTCGATGAATTAATGAATTGTATATATCATTGTTTTACTCCTGCACATGTGTACTTTGTTTAGTAAACAAAAACTAACTTAACTTTGTTGATGGGAATAAAGTGGTCGAGTGGCGGGACTTGTTCTCCCATGATGATCTGAGAGGTAAGGTACTACTTGGTTATGCAGACTTACTTAGTTCAATTGAACTAATGCACCTCTTTCATTTACTTACGTAGTTCATTACTTTGCGATGTGATCTGGTGTAAAGTGTGTTGATCGTCTTGATACTAGAGGACCCGATGTTAATTGCTATGCTACTTGTTGACTTGGTTTTATAACTTAGTAAGTGTCGTTATCGTCAATGTAGCTACTACGGATAAATTTCCTATACACTAATTATTCTTCGTTATGTTTTGAATTTGTTAGTCTATATGTCATTAATAAATTTTATGTTCTATGTATGTTCTCACTATACCTATTAACATCTCTCATTTTCTTTTATTGACATGTTATTATATTGGTTTAAAAGAAGAGCTTTGGATTTTATAGTCCGAGATGTTATCATGGCATACTTTGTATGCCATGGTTCTTAAGCATAAATACCTTGTTACTAAGGGATTAAAACCCTAAGCTCTAAACCTATGGGATAAACATTATCTAACTACTTAAGCATGGGTTCTTTGACTTTGGACTAGTGCAACCTATGGACTATGTATTATTGTAATACCATCATAATGCAAGCTTTGTAATATGTTAATGTGTGATAGAGTTTGGGTGGCGGCATAACATATGGTCATTTCGTTAGGGTCTGTGGAGAAATGGGTCTCAGCTCTGTGCTGCGAAGGAGACTATGCCTTGGAGATGAAGGTAAGCTTCTTCTAGTTTCGTGTTTGCATTTTATGCTTGGTTTTGTGGCTCCATTGTAGTTATAATTCTCAACCCTGTCATGTTGGATTGTGGTTGCAGGTAGTAGAGTAAAGATAGTGGGGTGGCTCCATACTTCGTTGTAGCTCCAATGTATTGTAAACGAGGCCATGGTAAGCCTACTCTTCAAGCTTATTCTTGCCACCTTTCAACCCTGTGGGCAGAGCTAAGTTTTGACTGGTTGTTGGTTGGGGTTTTATGTTGTAGCGATTTTGATTTCGCCTTCAAGCTTATGATTACAAAATTGGGTTTTGAATGTTGAGGCGTTATGCCTTGAATCGATTCTTATGCCATTCGTCTTTGTGTAATTTCATTTTCATTATGTAAGTTGTTATATTCTTTTGGTTTGGGATTTATAGCCATGGGCTACACGATTGCTTGCAATGGTTCCATAGCCCATTGGCACACCTGTGTAAACCTCGTTCTCGGCCTTTAATGGTGACTGTGTACCAGACTTGGGATCTCTGTTTAAATAGATATATGTATTGTTTGTATATAATGGTAATGGTTAACTTGATATCTTATACGATTTTCTTCTGCGTTTTTATTGAACACTATATTTAAATGGAATTAAGGTTTTAAAAGTAGAGCCATTTGCCTAATGAGATGCTCTATATGTAATGCCATTGATTATCTTGGATATTGTAATATTTTGATAGTGTGGGTAAAGGCCATGCTGTAAATGGCATGATCCTTTCCCATAGTGCTGCGATAACTTGTATATTAATTTGTATGGTATTCGGTTCTTATGTAAAATGGTCTGTGGAAATCCATGGGTTGGAAACCATGGTCGCCATTGCTTACAGTAGGTTTATAATTCAATTGACTGTGTATTAAAAATTTTATTGGCTAAGGCTGTGCTGTAGCTAGGGTATTACGACCTCTCTGCTAGCGTATGCATCGTGAATTATATGACAATTGATGTGTTTGTAAAATACAACCTGCATGCTTGGTGTAAGTCGTGGCCTATGTAGAGATATAAACAATGGATTTATATAAAGGATTGATTCCTGTTGAATTCATTATGATATGGCTTTTATTTGTTTTGAGAACCAGTTGTAAGGTTATACGATTTGGATTTTTGTTTACTATAATATCCTATGGTTGTTATTAGTGTTTTTGCCTTGGTTTTTTTTTGGACATCCATGGGATTCGATGTCGCGACCTCTGTTGGCATAAAAAGGGTTTTTATTGTAACGAGTTGTAATGAATCGTATTTTAATAAATAAAACCAACCAGGCTTGCATGCCCACAGGATTCGATTCCTGTTACTATTTGCAATATATGGATTTATGATATGATTTGATGTTGTTTTACTATGATAAGATTTACTGTATCAGATATATTATTTTAATTTGGCTAAGGTAAATGTTGTTGAGTTATGTGATTTTGTTTATGGTTATGAAAAGATGAATAAGTTAGAACCGTGGATTCTGTTATATGAATTATGATCAAAGAATTGTAACGGACCACATGGATGGTCACAATGCCTCCTCTGATTATTTATAATGTCGTTTCATTTATGTGGAGTATTTTTAATGTAAATTTGTAATATGGATATAGACCTTGAAAAGTCTTAGATGATTTATTTAATTTTGGAACTAAATGTAATCGGTCATGCCATGTTATCTGTATATTTTGATTCACTCTTGAATAAGAATAGTATAGTTTTTTTTTAAAGAACAATATAGTTTTTTTTGTGAAAAAAGAAAAATTAATAACAATTCTTGTTGGACTTAATGGACTGCATATTTTCATTGAGTATTTATACTTATACCGCTTATGACTAAGACATCCATTTTAAACTTGATTTATTAAGCCTTCAAGAAATCCATACTCTGTGCAAAACTTTTCATTGTTTAAAAGAGTTGAGCAGACCTGCGATAGTATTTTTTGGGGCTGAAATTCATCCTATGCGAAAAAAATTTCATTGTTTAAAAGAGTTGAGTAGATCTACCATGATTTTTGTTGGTTGAAATCCATGCTTCGTGCAAAACTTTTCATTGTTTATAAGAGTTGAGCAGATCTGCATTATTTTTTCTTTGTTTAAACAAGTTCAACATATCTGCACTAGATTTTCTATGGCTGAAATCCGTCTTCTGTGTAAAAAAATTTCATGTTTTAAAAGAGTTTAGCATATCTGCATTAGATTTTTTTAGGGCTGGTTTTTTTGGGTCTGAAATCGGTCTTCTGTGCAAAACTTCTTTCATCTCCGTTAGATATTTTTTGGGCTGCTTTTGTTGGTGTCTTTTATGAATGGTGTTAAAGTTCTTTTCTCTGTTTGAAATACTAACTACATATATTTATGTGAAATTATAGATATCAAACCTTCTGAAAAAAAACTTATTTTTTTTTTTAAATAGTTATGAATTTTGTTTGTAGGGAGTAATTGAAAACATTATTTTTTAATAGGTATGAATTTTGTTTGTAGGGAGTAATTGAAAACAATGTTTTTTTTTAATAGTTATGAATTTTGGTAGCAAGGAGTAACTTGGAAACATTTGTTTTTTAAAGTAGTTATGAATTTTTATTATAGGGGGTAATAGGATATTTATGAATCTTATTTTATTATTATTATTTTTGACAGAAACAGTTATGGAATATATTATGAAAACAACCCTAAATTTATTTGCATGATTACAATAAAGGAATCCATTCATGAGCTTTGAAAAATAGGAAAAAAGCCTTGGATGTCTACTTCTTCTAAATCTAAAAGGTTGCTCGACAAAATTTGCTAGACTCGTGCCAAAATAAAATCCATATATCGTCGCAACAGAGATAAAAATTATACAAAAATAGAGGAAATCAAAATTATCATGAACCCAAGAGCTAGCGGCGTCTGGACTCCGAAGAACTTGAAGTTGGATAGACTGGATCTAGGGGTCTGGATGAGTGTCCCTCCTCTGCCAGAAGCACGATCTGCAACTCCAATATTTTGAACCGGTCTTCCATAGTTGCAAATTGAGCCTGAATAGCTTGTTTAGAGTGTCTAATGGTGTTTGCAAAGTCTTAACGAAGTTGTGTCGTGTCATGTTCCATCAATTCCAAACGTCGTCAACCTGTTGCATCAATATGCTCAGAGAACCTCTTATTGTCGCAAATCCTACTTCAAATATTCCAAACTTCAATTTCAAGGTGTTGATTTGGGTCCTCACTTGGAGCAACAAATGTAGATTTGGACGCCATGATAAGATCCAGAGAAATTCACACCCAGAACCAGATGGGAAGATATTTTCATTCCACTAGAAGTGTGAGTTTCAAATGACGAAATATCAAAAATTGGTGAAACAAACAGATAAACTGCCTTCTCCAAAATCCACGCGAGGTATCTTCCCCTTTCCATATCTCGCTCCAATATTTCGCATGCTTAGGAAGACAGAGAAGAGTACAACCATGAGGTGAGCTCCATAGGCTGAACTCATTGCATGCCTTAAGGATCTATGACATCTATGAAGTACACCTTCCTATACTAATCATTAAGCTTATAATGACCTCTTGCATGTGGATACGTGCTTTCCTCAAAATTCGATCCCCAAAAAAGCACCCACTTCATAAATAAGACATGCACTAAGCCCCTTACCACCTTGACCAGGTTATTATGGTATAAGAAAGTTGATAAAGTCTCCATTTAGTTCAAGAGTGCCTTTTCTCAAGGAAACCGCAGTGTTTGGTGCTAGGTTGGCTTTCCCATTTAAACTTCAGAGGATATGAAAGAACTGGATTCGAGGAAATGAAGGGAGCAAAGTCTGGATTTTCATAATTATTTCTTAGAACCTCATATTCGAGGGAATTTTGCGATTGATTAGAGCTTGTATACTCAATCTTGAGTCCCCATAGATGTTAATCTTGTAGATACCATGTGCTAGGGCTTGAAAAAGACCTTGCGAGAGAGTCAAAGCTTCGACATGATTATTGATGTCAACTCCAATTCCCCTAGAGAACGAGAATTCTTGCTTGTCTTTGAGATTAATGAGGACCCCTCCCCCTCTTAGTGCCCCTCCCCTCTTACCACCCTTGCTTATGAATCTAATTATTATTTTCTTTTTATAACTTTTTGTTATTAAACATATAAAAACTATTTTTAGAAATCATAACATTTATATTTTTAATAAATATTTAATATAATATTACCATAATCCATAGCATTTAATATAATATTACCATAATCCGTTGCTACCCGTAAATAATTAATGATGCTACAATCCTTTTCATATTAAGGATTGTAAAAGGTATTTCTAAATAAAAACCTTAGAAACTAATAATTGCTAAAAAAAAATGTTTTAATTACTTCATTAAATAAAAAATTATAAACTTATTGTTAAAAATGTTTTCACTACTTAATTAATGTGAAATCTAAGTGGTTAAAAATATGGTCTAAAATATAAATGTTTTAATTACTTCTTTAAATAAAAAATTATAAACTTATTGTTAAAAATGTTTTCATTACTTAATTAGTGTGAAATCTAAGTAGTTAAAAATATGGTCTAAAATATAAAGTTATAAAATTAAAAGTTTTAAAAATGATTAAAAGTTATTGTTTTTTAAGTAAATTGATTTTTTTTAAAATTCAAATATTTACATTATCTTTATAGGTAAGACAATTTATTGAATTATTAAGTAATACAATTAATTGAATTATCTTCCAGACATTTTATTATCTATCTTTTTTATTTTAAAAATTTATATATCAAAATTTTATTTATAATTCTCTTAATTTTAATAAATATATGTATGCATGGATAATATATATATATAATTAAGTTCTGTTTAAATAACTAGTAATCTTGTAACCTTTTTTTCCCTTAATTTTTTTCAAACTTAACTTTATTATGGAGGAATGACTATACCCTAAAAAAAAACATAATAAACAAATAAACCTTT